>ML824147.1:6069-16776 GCA_009831015.1 Picea engelmannii | reverse complement strand
CATTTGTATTAGATATATATAGCAGTGTTACAAGACTCAGAATCAAGAAAAACTCGAAGCAACAGAAGAGACATGAGTTTGAGTCAAATAGGGAAAAATTCTACAAGTACAAAAATATGAAGAAATACACATACAAAAATATAAATAAACACAAATATACAAAAACTCAAACCGGGAAAATCACCAAGCAAAGTTTGCCTCGTGATTAATTGCAAATACAAGCAGCATTGATAGAGTCAAACTTGGTCAACCTCAAGGTTGACTCGGTTTGAGCCAGTAAAACTCTTTTCCAACCTGATCTGCGTCAAACACACAATCCAATGAGTTCAACTCCGGTTCTTGTGACATGTATATAGGATCAAAAATCATAGGAGAGTTGGACCAACTCACCCACAAAAGATAGAATCCAAGTGTACAAAATAGACAAAGTACAAAAGATACACGTACTAAAGTATAAAAGAGACAAAACACTGGACTAAGCCTCGTCATATTCATTAAAGAACAAGGAATGTAATAAAGGGGTTATGTGAGTAGCTTCACTGACAATAACAAAGAGAAAAGACTATAACAAAGGGACTACATGAGAAGCTTCAGAGACAATAATAAACAGCAAAGAGAATAACAAAGGGATTATATGAGTAGCTTCAAAGACAATAATAAACACTAAAGGAAAACTACTTGAACACAATGGAAAGGCCAAAATATCCAACCTCCCATTCTAAAAGATAAAACTCAAAACAACAAGTTGCTTAATAGCTGAAGACATTCTTTGACAAGTAAAGAAAATTTACGATGAATACAACTCTAACATAGTTTAGGAATTATCCAATAATCATATATAATACCTTTTAACCACTTGTGCCCACTGCATATGGAGAATAACAAAACCAGAAGCCTGCTTTAGTACACTTCTACTACCTTGATCCAATATTAATTGGAAAAGAATGAAAACTTTTTTACAGCATTCATGTTCTTTATAGTTATAGTTTTATTGTATGAAGTCCAACAAGAAAGTAAACTACCATTTGTGTTAAAACCATAGAAATTGGAAAATACAAACCTCATACACTGAATGTTCCCGACAAATGTCCTTCCAAGCTGCAATAAATATTTTAAGATCATCATCTTTGAGAAGAACAGTTGTTACATATTTGGACTCAATTGTAGATAATTTTTTCTCCAACATAACATGCTCCTCTTCTGTTAAATTGAAAGGGCGACAAGCCAAGGATTTCTTCTGTTGCAGAACCTTTCTCTTTTTCCTCCCAGATATATCCAGTGATTTTCCACCTAGATCCTCATCACCATTGGAAAAGACAGTAGCACAGTTTATTTCTTTCTCTGCCAATTCTTCTGCTTCCAACGGGTACAGGCAACTACCCCCAGATTTCTCATATTGTAAATCTAAATTTCTCTTCAGTGGCAATCTTACACTGGTGTTTCTAACTGCAATATCCTCATCATCATCTGAACTTGAAACTGTCTCAAACCTTGTTTGTTTGGGACCAGAGACAGTGGTTTCATTGTTGCTAGATGGAAACGAACCAAATCTTTCAGATATAATGTTCGACTCCGATGCAGATACTTGCTTCTTTCTCTTAATATCAATTTTCTTCCGTGATTCAGCTTCTATCTGGCGTCTAAGGTCATTTTCAACTCTCCTAGTGCGTCGAATAAAGCCAATATGCATCCTAAATCCATTTGCATCAGACAAACACAAACAAGAATTCAGATTTTAGTGTTGTTTCAAGGATTCAAATTAATCAGCCAGTCTGATAATGTTCTGAACCAATAACTATCAGTACTATTTGAAGCAATCTCTAACATATTCCATCAACACTAGTACCATGGAGGCTAGTCATATCATTTTTCAAGTCTCAAGTTTAGATCGGGACTATGCATTCAGGCAAACCAACACCGAAATTAAAACATCAGGAGATTAAAATAGTTCATAGGAATCTAGGACCATGGAAGTGAGAACATAGATGCCAATGATGCTTTAACATTTCATATAAAGACAGGTAGAGACAATAAGCAAAGGCATAACCTTATAGCGGGTAATATAAATCTCTTATTCTCCACCTGATCTACACATACTAGATCAATGAATAAAAAGCCATTGAGGAAGCTTTCTATTTGAGAGGTAGACATTCAATTTCAACACTCCCACGAAAAGTAGTTGTACCAATACAGTTGACATAAAATACAGTGACATGCTTTCACACTTTTCAAATCTCTTAATCTATTACACGTAGCATAAACTCATTTACTCTGACATTGCATGAAATGCTGTCAACAAATTTATAATATAATATTGTAAACTTACACTATCTTTGATTTACTATATTTAACATTTTTTCAAGTGGATTGAAATATCGCCTAGCCATTCTTCATTTTTCAGCCAGTTATCTGTCTAATTGATGATAAGCTTAACATATAATATATACAAGAGAGCAATTTATCTGACTAATCATAATGATATTTAAGGAGCATATATTAGACCAGCAGACCTCTCTAAATAGAGTACATTCTCCCATGCTAAGCTTAATATACAATATATAGAAGGGAGAGATTAATGAGGCTAATAATAATGATACTTAAGGAGCATATATTAGACCAAGAAGACACCTTTAAGATAGCACATTCTTCAAAGTTATCTGGTAGATTTGAACACTTGAATATTAACCTATCTCTAACTTGATTTGAACACTTTTTTTTTCTTTTTTAATACATCACAAATATACAAAAAAAATATTTACATCAGCAAGTCAAAATAGTGGAAGGCTATATACAATGGAAATTATATCCTCTTCCTCAAAACTATTAAGGCACTACCAAATCCCAATGAAAGAAGAACAAACCAAATAACTACAATCACCAAACTAAATACTAATCTCAGATGTACTTTCAATCATTCTTCATGCATTGACAATCCCAGAAGATATCCTTCATCGTCTCGGATCATTGGCAAACCAGGCAGAGCCCATCAATAAGACCACCATTTGCCAACCTGGCCTTCGAGGGGAGCCCTTGATAAATAAGCAGACACAAAGAAACCTACAGCTTACAGCAAAGTCGGACCAAACACTCTGAGCCAAAGAACCCACCTATCCTCTGAATCAGCTGAAACAAATTGGGCATTGAAGACAGGGGATAGCGCATGGCACCGATGCAAAATGGAATATATTTCCATTGTTAATCCCCAAGTTATGTCAACAACTGGAGGGTTAAGATCCAGCTTGATTTCATCATGCCACTTCAATCTTAGGCAATGTTACATTTATCGTTATCGGGAATTTATCACCAGGGGTCCAAAATTGAAATTATCAGCAATATCAGGGAAAATATCGGAAATTTCAGATGTGTAGAAACCCTAGAAAACAAGTCAGCTCAGTAAAAGAATTAATATTAAAGTATTAGATTCTACAAGAACAAGTCGGCCCAGACAAGTGACAAGAACCACTATAAATAAGAGATGATCTAGCTCATTTGTACACACACACTTCACACACTCTCTCAGTCAAGTTTGGAGCTGCAGCTGCAAGGATGGAAGGTGGATCTTCTGGGATGGTTCTTGGTCTCTCTCTCTAGTGCCATATAGCCTAAGATGTGCACCCTATCCTCTAGTATCTCTTGGTGGTGTTCTTGGTGATGGTTCTTGGTGGTATTCATGGAAAGTGCAACTGCAACTGCAACTGCTGCAGCTGAGTATTGTTCTTGTTTTGTGGCGTTCAGACTTTCTGTTTGGTGAGCTATCTTTGGAGAAAGATGAGCTCTCTTGGTTATCTGTTGGTTCTAGTGCTGCTTCCGGAATCATTCTATCTAGAAAAGGTTAGGGCGCTCGGGGTGGCTGCATGCCTATGGTTGGGTGACAATAGTGATATTGTCTATGGTAAACGAGCACATCTCTTTAATTCTAACAGGTTATGGGCCCACACCACCTTCAAGACAATCTAAACACTAGAAGGTAGTGCGGCAGTTCTTTATTAAAGCTCGTTGTGGCACCAGCTACAGTTGCAACTAGGTTTTCTGATTATGCAGTTACAGCAAACCCTAACCCTTGTGTTCTAGCACTTCTGATGAAGTGTTTGACCTAATTCCCTAACATCCTAGTGCACCCTAGCCTAGCACACCTCTTGGTACCATCAGCTAGCAAAAACGTCAGGTTTGAATTTTTGGTCAAAGTCAAAGTCAAAGATTGACTTCTGGTCAAATTGATTTTGTGGTCAAAGTTGAAATTTTAGAGTTTCTAGCTTGTTCTAATCATTGAATCTTCTAATTCAGTTTCTAATCTCTTCCTGTCAAGATGGTATCTAGTTTCAAATTGGAAGACAAGTTGGACGATGCTACAAGACTTCAAAGGTATGCACTTGTATATGCTATCCAAGTTATATCATCTAGCAAAACATGAGTGTGTTTGCAGGGAAAGTACTAGAGACCTTGTCCAAGCTATAATCTTGGATTCATTGCATTCAAAGGAACAAGCGCACCCTCCATAGCAGTTGAGTCTTCAGGTTCCAGGTTTGATTAAATTCTTAAGCTTCCAATTTGTATATATCAAGGGTGATAATTGCTACATTACAAATTGTGAAAGTAGTCTTTGAAAGGTTCTATAACTGCTAGATATAATGAATACTTGATGGCATGTGAATACTATTGATATAGATGCTTATTGCAAAATGAACTAACATCTCCTCTAGAGAGATATTTCTTGTTTTCTCTGGGGCAGGTCACCCTGCTAACTATATGATGACTACTATCCTTGTTACCATAGATATGTTTTTATGAAAATGCTATTGGAAATATTTTTTCTCTTGTTGTTCTTGTTACGGGCAGGTCACGGGTGATAGCTCTGAGAAGGAGCTACAGTGACAATTGCAAACATGGAGCAGATGACTCCATCAAGTGGTGAGGCAGGTGATCTCACTAAGTACCAATTATAATGGAAGCATGGAAAGAAAAAAGGAGTTTTGGACATCATTCACTCAAATGTGTGTGGACCAATGTCTAAGCAGAAGATAAAGATCTTTTGGTTCGATAATGGAGGAGAATACACCTCCAAGAAGCTCGTTGCCTCTTTGTAAAACAGTCAAGATTAGGAGGGAGCTAATTGTCCTTCGGAATGATGCGACAGAAAGAAAGAACCATTCCATTGAAGAATCTGTTAAGGCAATGATGAATGACCAGAATCTTTCCATGTTTCTATGGGAAAAAGCAGTTATGGCAGTCGTATATGTTCAGAATAGAAGTCCCCATTGTATATTGAAGAACATGACTCCAAAAGAAGCTTTCTCCGGAAAAGAAGCCATGTGTTGAACACTTGAGGATCGTTGACTGTCAATCAAGCAGAATAAATGGAAGATGGAAGCATTGATAGATACAAGGCAAGATTCAGGGCTAGAGGGCTCTCCCAGAAGGAGGGAGAAGACTATGATGACAGCTTGTTCCAGTAACCAAATATACCTCTACCTAAGCCATTATATCTCTTGGAGTATCCATGGGTTGGAGATTACATCAGATGGATGTAAAGATTGTTCTTCTCAACAGAGTAATTGAAGAAGAAGCATACATAGAACAACCTCAAGGTTTTGAGGCATACCAGAAAGAGACCCATATATGCACATGGAAGAAGACATTGTATGGATTCAAGCAACTTGGTGCAGAACCTCTCATGTACAGCAGAAGCATGGTGAAAACTTCCTATGACAAAGGAAATGTATGTTCTTTAGAAGTTCAGGATAATGGATTACAAATCCATGGCAAACTCTCATGATGACAGATCTGAAGAAGTTGAGAGACTCTGATCCAGTAGACTCGTCCCTGTATCGACAATTGAATGGCTCGTTGATGTATTTGGAGATTACTTAGCCAGATATTTGCTTTGCTGTGAAAATAGTTCTAAGTGGAAGCTAGCCATGAAAATTGAATAATTGCAAAGCATGCCTTGAAATGTCTTCGTGGACGTTTGAGTTGTGATATACAGCTACTTGGATTTATCGTTTCAGATTGGGCAAGGAGTGCAGATAACAAAAGAAGTGCTTATTGGATATGTTTCAGTTAGAGCTTTGTCATGATATCATGGGCTAGCAGGAAACAGAAGTATGTTGCACTCAACACTGCAAAATCAGAGTATATTGCAGCTTGTCATACTTGTACGGAAGCAGTGTGGCCCCGTAAGTTGGTTTTTGGACTGTCTAATCAGGTGTTGGATTCGACCGTGATATATTGGGTTAATCAAAGTTGTGTGAAGCTTTCAAAGAATCCGGTGTTCCATGACAGGTCGAAGCACATCGAGATCAAGTATTATTTTCTCCATGATAGAGTTCAGAGGAGAGAAGTGGTTCTCCAATATATCTCCACAGATGAGCAGATAGAAGATATTTTGGTAAAGCCTCTGTCCAAGATGAAAAGTTTGTGTACTTAAGGGATAAGTTGGGACTCGTACAGATGACTTCCTTATTGGAAAGGGAAGTGATTACTAGCAGGTTGGGAGGGAGCACAGATATGTTATTGATTTATGGACAGTCATTTTCCAGTTTGGAAAATGGTCCAGGTTGGGCAGTCACTTTTCAGTACGGAAAGTGGTCCAAGATTTGTGACGGACAGTCATTTTTCAGTTCAGAAAATGGTCCAGAGCGGACAGTCATTTTCATAACGAAAATGGCCTAGTAGATTGTTGATGTACCATAGACAGTGATTCCCCCTGTAGCCAGTGCGGGGGAATGTTGATGATTACGGCTGCGTGAGACATCCTCCAAGACACAGACTGATTGAGTCGACCTGAGAGAGAGCCCATGAGTTGGGTGTGTGGTTCCTATCTGAGACAAAACTGGAATGTTGTGTTGGCCTCCTCCTTACAGAGAGTTGAGATGAACTCCAGATGATTCTCCTGTGTAACACAATGAGAAAGAAGATCTGTTGAGTTGGACGTGTCTGTTGCTGAGCACAGGTGAACATGTGAAATACCATGAGTTGGGTGCATCGTTCTGAGACAGAGATGAAACGATGCATTAGCCTCCTCTGAGCAAAGAGTTGAGATGATGAAATCCAGATGACTCTCATGTGTAATGCATTGGGAAAGAAGATCTGTTGAGTTGGATGTGCTTGTGGATGAGCACAGGTGAACATGATCCTAGTGGTTGAGCACTAGTGAGTGTGGTTCTCATGTGAGACGCAGTGAGATAGAGATGTGGACATCCCTGTGGATGTGCCCCTAGTGGTTGAGCACTAGTGGGTGTATGAGATCCCTTGCTATATTGTTCAAGAGCCAGACTTACCTGTAAGCCTATTTGTAATGTAAAGGGTGCAGGTCGGCCCCACCTTAATGTAAAAGATAATTAATAAGGTAATTATTAATTATATTATAAGTTATTGAGGTCGGCCTTGTTGTGCCAATAGACACTTTTGTTGACAAGTTCAGTCTAATATAAGTAAAGGTAAATTCCCCATTGACGAATCATATCACAAGTGTGAGTTTGGAAATTTCAGCAAACACTTGTTCTTGGGAAAAGTGTGCACCTGTCTTGGGCGCTAGTCTTCTAGGGTTTGTGAGCACCCTCTTGTGTGTGAGGTCTTTATGGTGGTGGAGGTCTTTCTCTTGAAGAATATAGCAAAGGATTGCCTGGGTTTTCTTCCCTTGTTGAGAAAGGCTTCCCAGGATACTTCTTGTGTACTTGTGCATGGTGTTTTTTCTTGTGATCTTAGTTGCTGCAACAAATTATCTATGGTTTAAGTAAAATGCTAAAAATGGAATGAACTTCATGCTTAAGCCTAGCTTATTGAAAAATCAACATGGTCTAGGACAGTCATTCTCCTTGGCAATCACTCTGAGTAGTGGTCAAGCAGAATGGTCCGCCTCTTCGGACAATCATTCTTTCGAAGTTCACAATTGTGAGCAATTTCGAAGAATGGTCCGATGTAGGAGGTTGGTGCACGACAGTCATTTCCATAGGAAATGGTTCGAACAGTCGTTCCCTAGGGCAGACTCATTCTCTCTAGGTTGCACTGTGATTAGTGCCACAAGAATGGCCCAATTAGGTTGAATGGTCCAGGTTCATCAATTAGGGACAGTGATTCCCTAGGGCAGACTCATTCTCTCCAGGTTGCACTGTGACTAGTGCCGAAAGAATGGTCCAGATAGGTGAATGGTCCATGTTCAGAAATCAAGGACAGTTATTCTTCTATACTTGGGAAGAATAGTCCAGATAGCCCATGGTTGATGTTTAACTTTCCATGGGAAGATGCTCTTCCAGATCTCACAAATGTGGGTGGAAGAGTTGCCCAGATGACTTAGTTTGTATCATGAAATTGTTGATATCAGATGATATCATTGTTGTGGAGACTGTATGTCTCTGGATAGTAGTTGTATGCTACTGTAGTGGATGTCCTCCACTGGTAGTGATTCTGTGTCACTAGTTTGTAGTTGTGTGCTACTAGGAGTGGTTGTGTTGTTAGCTTTTTAGCTCGAGAGGTACTCCGCATGTTTTGTCTTGTATGCAGATGTTACCTTAATATTTACACTACCAGGCACTTAACTTTGTAATAATTTTTATAAAGTTGTTTTAAGTGGTTCTTTTATTAAAGTGACTTTTTAATAAAGTGTACCTTCTATTTTTAAAGTGACTTTATTTTCATAAAGCACTTATGTAATAAAGTGAAAAACACTTTAATTTAAATGAGACATTTTGGAGGGAATGGATCATGACCCTTGATCTTGAAAAAGGCAAGATCTAATCTTGGCCTTTGGATCTAGGGTTGGGGGAAGGTGAGAAGACACTTTGGGGGGAAAATGTCATTTTCAGATTATAAAAGAATGCATTGGGTAGTGTGCAAGACATGTCGAATGTTGAGAAGACATCGGGAGGAGAGTTAGAGAGATTTTCAGAGTAAGCTTGAGAGAGGAAAGTGAGCAGCAAAGAGGGCACGTTTTCCAAGGAATGAGGGCACGATTCTCGAGAAAAATTTTCTGTGAGTTTTTGGCCGAAATATTTTTCTGTTGTGGGAGGTCGTACTATACGGATCTGTATAGTCCATACGAGTCTGTACAGTCTGTACATCCGTACAGATTTGGGCACGAAAATCGAGACATTTCGGGCACAGTTTTTGAGGCGAATTTCAGATTTTTGTGCTTGTTTATGGGCCATACGGAACAATCCATACAATTGACTGTGGACACGGAAAACAAGGTACGGAGGAGGTCGTACAGTAGTACGTTTTTGGCACGAAAAACGAGGCAGGTTTATGTGGGACAGATTTGGTGCTGTGAGGTATTTTCCTTGGCTGGAAATGTTATTTTGCTACTGATATGTACTTTCCTGAAACTGAATAATAGATCTCTCTCTCTCTCGTTGGGTTTCCCCACATTGGGGTTTTCCCTGGCATTTGCCTAAATTTCTGTGTGTTATGGGTTGCTGTCCACTGTGTTATTTCAGCTGCTATTTTGCTTAGCAATGTGTATTTCTGCTTATGGAAATTTTTTAATGTGAGTTTATGCATTTCTGTAATTTATGAAGACAGTTATCTCTAGGTTGCTAAGTGTTTAACAGAATATTAGCTTGTTGATTTTTTTCATTGAAAATCTACATGGTATCAGAGCTTGGGCTCTGAGTGACAGTGGGCAGTGTGATTTTTGGACAAAAGGGTGTGATTGTTTTCCTTGAGTTGTGATAGGGAATATGGTTGCAAGCATTAGATATGAGGATCGGTTGGATGGCATTTCCAACTACTTGCAATGAAGGTTCGTTTGTCAGTCGTTTTCAAGAGAACAAAATTTATAGTTATGTCAACTCTGTTGTAGCAACTCCCGCAGCAGATCCTATTGCTTTGGACTTGCATGAGGTCAAGGAAGCCAAAGCACAGAGGATTATTCTGGATGGGGTGAAGGATCACCTTATCCAACACTTGGCTGAGAAAAAGACTGCCAAGGAGATGTGGGATGCACTTAAGAACTTGTTCGAGGCGAAGAACGAGAACCGGAAGATGGCCTTGAAGGCTAAGTTGCATGATACCAAGATGGGTAAGGAGGAGAGTGTCTCTTCTTATCTTACCCGGGTGGCTCAAGTTAAAGATGAGCTAGCAGTCGTTGGAGAGGTCATTACGGATTCTGAGTGGTGAGGATAGCCTTAAATGGCTTCACCAAAGATTGGGAAGTCTTCGTGAAGTGCGTGGTGGGACATGAGCATCTCTACAAGATTGGAGCAGACTGTGGGATGATTTCACTCGGGAGGGGATCCGAGAAAGATCTCAAAGCGGTGAACAAAAGACAGATAGAGCTGATGAGAATGTTGCTCTTGTTGCAAAGAGCAACAAGAAAGGAAGTTCCAGAAGGGACTTGAGTAAAGTCAAATGCTATTGCTGTAACCAGTTGGGGCACCTTGCCTCTCATTGTCCTGAGAGGAAGAAGAAAAAGAAGGAGTCAGAGGGGCCTGACACAGTTGCTACAGCAGCCATGGAGGAGTTTGCTTCAAAGTTCAATAGGGAATTTTCTTTGGTGACCCTGGTTTCAGATGGATTGTGGATAGCGGGGCCTCTAGCCACATGACGGGAATCTGGCGAGTCTTCCCAGATTTCACAGAGATTGGTCCTGGCCAACAGGTGGTAAATGAAGGTGGTATGGCGAGAGTTGTACATGGAGTTGGGAATGTCAGATTCCAACTCGAGTTTGGGGTACTCTTGGAGCTTGATGGAGTTCTCTTTGTTCCAGGGTTG
>ML824146.1:60220-88173 GCA_009831015.1 Picea engelmannii | reverse complement strand
CTTCGGAGATGGCCATAAATAGTTTTTGTTCCTTACACTTGTGCCCCGGAAAATATTTTTCATCACAATTATAGCAAAGACCCTTCAGTGGGCATTCAGCCATTTCAGCCCTAGTTACTTTCTGGACCTTGAGGGGAGTAACAGGGGTTAGGATTAGAGGGTCGAGGGCAAGGAACAAAAGGGGGTTTTTTGTTCTGGGACAAAACAACTTGTTGGGCCTCTTTAGCATGTTGAGCAGCATCCAACCAAGTGGGAGGGCGGGCCATGAGAACCTGGGATCGGATTTCATCCTTGAGACCATTGATAAAGCATTCATGGAAGAACGCATCTGACATGCCCTCTGTTCGAAAGGCCAAATGCTCAAAAGCAGTGATGAAATCTTCCACTGTGCCTGATTGTTTCAACTTGGTCAAACGACCTAGATAGTGGGTATCAGTATCAAAGCGGGCATAGAGCTCAGCAACAAACTGGGTCCAGGCAATATACCCCTGATGTGAATTTTTTCGCCATTGCCACCCTTGTCAGCGTTCAGGATCTAGATAGAGGACAGCATAGTGAAGTTTGTCCAACTCGTCAGTAATACCATGCAGAGAAAAATAATGCTCCACTTGAGTGACCCAACCTATAGGATCGGAGCCATCAAATTTAGTGACCTCTACGCGGGGAAGACGGGGTTCACGATGAAAGGAGTTGGAGTGAAAATGCAGAGACTGAGGGGAATCAGTAGCATCAGTTTGTGTTGATGAAGAAGGACCCATAGGGTGGTTCAACGATTGATTTACAACAAACTGGAGGGAGGTCAATTGGGTTGTGAGGTTGGATTCCAAGTTGTCAATGTGGGAATTGGTAGAATCCATCTGAGATGTGAGATGTGAGATGGAGACATGGGCTTGATTGACGAAAGTTTGGAGATCTTGGTTGCGAGTGGTGGCCATTTGGAGAAGGGAAGTGCGGGTAAGGAAAAAAAATGGGTGGGTGGGACCACACAAAAAAGGACTTAGAAGTGATAGGTACCACGACGATCAGTGCTTGAAGGGGAATATAATGGGATAGGCGGCAAAATAGGGAAATTGGGAAGGGTTTGGGTCCACTAAAACAAAAAAGATTAAAAATGAAGAGTATGAATGCGATCAAGTGCGTGGCAATAGGTCGTGTATGTTCTGTTCTTGTTTCCGTCCCAAGGGTTAGGGTATTCAAGGGTTCTACAGACAAGGGTTTGCCATGTGCTATAGCTCTCTAATATACGTGCGGGGTCCAACAGTAGTACTCGGCCCAATATCTCAGGACATCAACTAATGAACCTAGACCGTACCCTTAGCCGTACTACCCAACTACCCAAGTACTAGAGAGTATCTTCCCGAGTGTTGTTCTCAGTGGCACTATAGCAGTCAGGCGGCCGATCGATTTATCTATGGATGGCTTCAGGAGATCTAGGTCGATCTGTATATAGATGATGTCTAATGCACTACCACTCGAAGGGGGTACCAACAGAGGTTACAAGGGTGGCCAACAGATGTGCGCTTAAGTACCACTTGTATTTCATGCGTGTATGAATCCCCAACAGTGGGTTTATGCGCGTAACGACAGATCTTTGTAGCTTAAAAACATCAGAATACATCTCTACCTTGAAAAAAAAATTAACCCACGATTTTTTGTCGAGGAAGGTGCTCTAATACCACTTGTAATATTCCAGATATAAAAAAGTATGCAGAACAAAAATAAATAGCTAGAAATGGCAGATGCACAACAATATAACTAGAACAACACCACAATAATACCAAAATAACACCAAAAATAGCACTTTGATTACTGAGAGCAATATTCACTTGCCTCTTCTAGGGGGAAACCTCCAGCAAAGCAGAACTCTATTACAATAATATCCAAGACAAAACTTATCATACTCTCGACTCCTATTTATACTAAATATGTCTATCAAAAGAACAATCTAAATGAAGATCCTTCTAAAGGCGGAAGCTTCTATTAGGTCTTCTTACATTGAACTTATTTTTTCTTATTGCTAGGGCTTATTAATATTGACCTTTATTACATGGAAATATATTATTCTACCTACGTGAAAGGTTAGGTCCCTAACAACTGAGGACAGTGCATAAAATAAGGGGAGGGGGATGTAACACCTCGAGATTGGGCCCCGGTTGTAAATGTAAATATGTGTTATAGGTTAGTGAGCCAAGTTTATTATAAACCAGAAGGCTTATGTGATCATTAGGCCAGAGAGCCTAGATGCTAAAGGCCAATGAGCCTATTTATGTATATGTAAACACTCATATCATTAATATAACACATCGTTGTATGTAAACCGACCACGATAAATGAGTATGGGGGACTAAACTCCATTACGAAGGGAAAAAGGGGAGGCTAAGAGCCTAAGAAAGGGGCTAAGCTAAAGGGCTTATCTCTAAGAGAATATTATAATATTATTCCTAGAGACTAAGGCATGGATAAATCTTATGATATCCTAAGTTCATATGAGAAAGAGAAAGGAAAATACAAGTAGGGAGAAATGAGCTCCTGGAGGGCCATGTTTCATCATGGGCACATGCAAATAAATGTGGTGAAATTAGTCCATTTTGGACTAGCTCAACCATTTTCCCCAGTCACCACCCTTGCATTCACGATTTTATCAGTCTTCCATTGTTTCACCTCGTCCGGACCAGTGACTCCATCGTTCAACCTCTGCAACCCAGAAGTTGTACATAGTACCTCCCTTTCACGGGTAGCATACATGTACTGTACCCGAGCCAGTATTGTTCCTTAACTGATTTTTTGTTGCTACCATCACCTGTTCGATACCCGTTTTTTTGTTGTTGCCTACACTTGAGCATGTTCCTGGTTGACTATAGTGTTGGATCGAAGAAGCGGGTTGCCAGGCCCGTGGGATTGAAGAGGCAGATTGTCAAGCATGTGAACAAATCTCTCCAGGGGAGAGAATTGTTGAGAAATTGATTTCCTAAGGGAGCCCAACTGCAACTACAGAGCTCTGAGACTTCCTATCTGACCTGTTGTTGAAGCCGTGGAAGGGAATTGAGGCAGTCGAAGGACTGTTGAGCAGAGAAGAGGCACACTTCCTGGGGTGGGACGGGCATGTGAGGAATGAAAGGTTGTAGGTTGTTAGCTTGAGTTGGCACCTGTAATGAACGCCTTCATGTTGATTGTGTAACCTCAACCTAGATAGGAATCTCTTTACTCGGGTGGAGTTTAGTCCCAGCTCGGGAGTGACCCACTGCTGAGAGCTTTGAGTAGCGTGGTCTAAGGCTGGGAGTTTTGTGGAAGGTGTGCACACAGTTGGTGGTCTTATCTAAAATATAAGTATCAATTGTGTGTGAATTACAAGTTGTGTATTTATACATGTTTTTATGTTTATGGGTTTTGCCTGTGTACGCTGCATGTATATTTTTACTATGAATTTTCGCATGAAGTTGTGTAGTTTCATAATATTTTGTATGTTTAAATTTATCTAAATGTATACAGTGGGAATGAGATTTTTATGTGGCATAGCCTAGCGGCCTAAGGCTGGGGATGTTAATCTAACACCATGTTAATTTTCTCTAAAACCCAGATTAGATTTCTACTTCCAATAAAATTTACTTTCAAATGCATGCATGCACAATAAATTTTCAGATTTGATATTTATGAACAGAAATACACTAAGTTTAATAACATGTGTGCACAGCGGAAACTTAAGCAAACCAATCACACACTTTTGACACAGTAATTTTTTGGTAAATACACATGGACAAAACCTCGAAGGGAAAACCAGTAAAATGAATTTTTTATTGAGATGACCAACAAAGAAGAATTCAGAAATTATTATAGCAATTAATGAGCTTGTACTTAGCTCACAAATCTCGAGAATCATGCCACAACAAACTGCCTTGAAAACTGTGCAACCATAGATCAGAAATCTTCCTAGATTTCCATGCAGCCTTCCTTGGGATTTGTGCTCAGCCTACACACTATTATGTTGTACAAATATGCCTTGAAGTCCATGCCCTACAGCCACACGTGCACCCTTGGAAAATGTGCCAATGTTGTTGTACGGATCTGTTGTACAAATCGGATGCCTAGGGAAGTGCACCCTCCTTGAAAAACATGTCAATGCCTTGGGAAGTGCACCCTCATGATTGTGCCCAAGTTGCTGCATGCAAATTTCCTCTCTTCCTCTTCTCCTCAACTCTCTCTCACCTGTCACAATAATGAGTCTACTTCAATTTTCTGGCTTCTTTTACCCCCATATGTTCAACCTCGTGATCATCAACTCGATCTATGGATGAGATCGATCTAGATCTACGGTAACGATATAATCCAAAGTTCACTTAAAATTTTCTTATGAACTTTAGCTAAGCCAACATTAATTAATAATTAATTAATGTGTTTTTGAGAAAAAAGTCACTTAATAAAAATAAAGTAGGCCTGAGAAAGTTTCCGGATGACTTTTGCATGCTTCGACTCTAAGCCAAAGCAGAAGCACCTCTCTGAGCTACCACAATTTAACACCAAAAACAGTTCGGGAAGGCGATTTGAACTGGTTTTGCCCCAAAACCAGACGGACCAGCCGGTTCCACCGATTTCAAACAATTCCGATAACACTAGTTATATATTCTCCTAAAGGATTAACCCACTAAATTTCCTTCATTTCTAGGGATCTTAGCATTAAAGACCTCATTTTAGAAGGCAAGTGGCCCAACTCCACTTAAAGCCATAGACATAATCGAACAGTACATCTTGAGATCTCGAAGCGATTAGTGCAATAATGGGTGTAAGCCAGACTTAATGTAAAGGTTATTTGAGGTTTGCAGAAAACCCTTCCTCATTTTAGTATGACTTTGCCTGCAGAGTTGCAATGTCTTAACCTATCAACTTGTATTGTCTTCACATACCGATTTTTATTGCCCTCCAAGCCCTATGTTCACCATTGATAGAAGCAACCTCTCTTTATGTTTAATCATGGATAAATCAACCATAAAAGTATGTGATTAGGTAAAGGAAAGGATGGGATCCTTGGAATTATTGATGGTAGAGATTAGATAGCACCATGCTTGAGCTCTCCTATAGTCATCTCAAAACTGTCAATGAACTCCAGGATTTGAAGTTGAGAACCTTTGTCACTGATAGTTCAAAACAATGCATGAAATGATCGAGAACCTCACCCACAACAATCAAGAAGCTGCAGATATGAGCTGCAGTCCAAACAATGATGTTAGAGAGGTTCCAGATGAAATTTTCCATTTTCTCTGTTAATTAGCTTTGTTAGAGTTTAATGGTGTATCTGAGAAGTACTAATCCCTAAATCTTGAAATAGTATTTAAAACCCACTGAGGCAGCCAATTCTCAAAAGCTAACAAACAATATCATTATCTTTGTTCAAATTTTGAAAGCTGTAGAAGGAGAACCTGTATATCTAAGTTAGGAAATCTATATGTAAGAGGTTAATAAATTATAGAGACAGACGAGACAGTCCAGGAATTTTAAATGCTTTCCTGAAAGAAAAAAGCATCAATATTTTTGGCTGCCATAATCCAAACAAATGTTGTAAGCAAACTTGTGATATTAAAAACACAGCGGACTGCATTAGTGTAAGACCTTGATTAATGATGGGGACAAAGAAGCACTTTTACACTGGAAAACACAAAAAATAATGAGCAGCTTGACTGTACAAAGTTAAAACAAGTTGATTCCATCCCATGACAGTTCAATCTAAAGTTACAATTAAAAGGAACTTCTTCAGGAGAAGAAAACTGAAACTACAAGGGAGTGCCCTTTCAAGTTTACACCAGTGAGATAAGCCAATAGACAATGCCATTAGATTTTGCACCTGTGAACTCAAGGTTTTCTATTTTCAGATCTAATATTGCTTCCAAGAAAACATCAGATCTAGGGAAACGTCTAGTGTTTCTCACTTGACTGTCGTAATGGAGAGTGCTTCTAACAAACCCAAGTTTGGCATGTGTCAAGTTTGCATTTCATTTAAGTAAACTGCAATATCCCAGTTTAACATCTTTATACAATGCATTATAGTGCAGTGCAAATACAAAGTTGCAAGAAATGGCAATTTACATTCAAATACACAAGTGACCAGATAACAGAACATTATCAAAATAAGGAAAGGACATTCACATTGCAATAAATAAACTAAAGACCATTAACAATATTGTCATTTTATCATATAACAGAAAATGTATAACCTATTTCCAAGGGAATATTATTTGATACTTCTGCAAAAAGGCATTTAATAACATGACTGTATTAAGGTACATCCTATGCTATTAATTTCACAAAAAAACACTATCAATACATTCATTGCCTTAAACTTAGCAAAGCACTGCAAAGATATTTAAATTGTAGAAATATAGACAACGGTCAACTAAGAAAACCATTATTTTATCATGTTACCAAAATATCCCTTTCCGAAAGGAAAATCACCTGTAGATATATACGACTCAAGTCATATATGTAATATAACTCTATTAAGATGATAACATCATATGACATTAATACATGGCATTTAGAAATACTTTGATTTGAAACTTACAAAATCATTCTTTGGCAGCTGTTAAGAAAGTAAAATACAAATTGTGAAAGAAGCAGGCAATCCTCCCACAGAAACTCGTCAAAATGAAAAATCAATAGCCTAACAATATTCTGCCTGAATATTTTTTGCATTTTGCCTCTCTGAGTGTTATATAAAAGCTGTGGTTGAGCTCGTTCTGATCCAAATCAAGAACTTCAAAATTTACCATATTTGCACTTGAGAAGAAATAGGTCTCCCTCATATATTCTCCTTGATTTAAAACCTCTGATCATAGATTGCCAATTGGGTCTGAAGGTTTTGATTGTCCTCCAATAAGCGATCATATTCAAGAAGAAGATCCTCAGCTTGTTTCTGGGAAGATTTAGCAGTGGCTTCAGCATCCCGTGCCATCTTATCCTTTGCCTGTGATTCCAATGTCAACTTCTGCAATTTCTGCTTTAATTCAGATATCTCATTCTTCAACAGCTTCACATCCTCAGAACTTTTGTCGACTTTCTGTTCCTTAGATTGCATATATTCTTCTTGGAAGCTTTTGGCTTGTCTTTTCAGCGAATCCATATTTGCCCTAAACCCACCTAATTTTCGAAGTTGATGATGCAGGCGATCAATAATTAATGCAAGGAAAAGTGAAAAGCCTGTTAATGATGTCAAAGAACAATTTGCATCAAAGCCTTGATTTATTAAAGCAAAGCAATCCATAAGACTTCCACAAATGCAATTCCAATATTCCTGAAATCAGAAACTCTGCAACATTGCAATACAAAACACCAGAAACCAGCTAAGACGGCCTAGTGTAAGTTAATATCACCCAAATAGAGCTGCCAACCTACTAAGTAAACTACTAGAGAGAGAGAGAACGAAGCCACTGTCATGCTATCATCCAAGACAGATTTCCAATTCGCATTACTGTAATGGATAATAGGCAATAAAAGCTATATCAATGATGAAACAGTTATTTTGATTAACACTTCTTGGAACTGTTTCAGAAATATTTAGTAACATACCAGAGGAGGAACTAGGGTTTTCAAGGTTTTTGTCTACTGGTTCTTCCATGTCTGCCCCAGAGGGGGCTTCCAGTTCCCCTCGTTCATAACAGACATCTGTGCTTGTTCAAGCTCCTCAAAACAGCATATTATGCAGAGTTTAGATCTCTTGTTGAGTCGGAATTTAAAAAGGTGAAGAAACCCAATAAACATGAAGCACATAGATTTGTAAAACAATGGGATGAGCTGCCAAACTGGAAGTACCTCAAAGCTCCTCCCAAGCCAAGGCAGTAGCCTATTCAGAACATGCCCTGGTAAGCAAGTTTATGGGAGCTTGGTCATCCCTGAAATCTTTTGAAGAGTGAATCGATAAGTCTTGGGAAACCTTTATTCAAGGTTCAGTTTTTACCTCTTATATTGCAGAAGGAGATTTTTCACCTACCTCTTTTGTAAAAGGAAGACATAAAAATTCCAGAGGGGGTCTCCAGTTCACAGGTGCAAGCAGGCTGTATCTGAACAGACGGGCTATCAGATTTGATCCCATGGAGAAAATCCCAACAGCTGTCCCAGTTTGGGTTAGGATACCTTTTCTCCCTCTGTTGCTTCTGGGGAAAATAATATTTTCTCACTGGAAACACTATAGAGAAATTTGTGGCTTTTGAACTCAAAGGAGGGGTATTTTCTCGATGAATAATCTTAGGCAGAATGTGCTTCACTCTCATGGCCAGGGCTTTGGCCAATATTTTATATGGTACATTCAAGAGGGTGATTGGCCTCCAACAGGTGATAAGCTCAAGGTCCCCATGCTTGGGGATGAAGTGTATAACTCATTTATTGATACTGGCACACAAAGGTCGTTTTCTGTCAGATTCCACGTACACTTGGAGCAAGTTTGATCTGACAAAATCCAGGTAGCCTTGGAGAATTTGCATGAAAAATCATCTAATCCAGGCAACTTATCCTCCACCATATCTGTTAACATCAATTCTTGATTAGAGGAGTGGGTTGTTTTCTCTCCTTTGAGCCCGTGGCCCGAGCTGCGAAGAAGGTCTAAAAGTCCAACAAGGGCATTTTTATTCAAAGGGCGCAGTCATGAGCACCAAGCGCAGCACACAGAAGAAGTCCTTTTCGGGCTTAAAATCAAGCGAGCGGGCATTTTGTTTTCAATGGCAACGATTCATCGACAGAGCAGAGCAGCGGTCGGTGGGTAATTGCAGTCAGCCGAATCGCGCCAAGTATAGCACAGAAGTTTTAGAAGAAGTGAGCGGTCGGAATTCTCCGTGGGGCACTCGCGAAGTTACGAGGGCCGTTGATCGCGAATCACGAGAATTGTAGAAAGGAAACGAGTCATCGCGTCTCGAGACTTCGCGAGGGGAGAATGCCAAAGTTTGACACTCCAACTCGCGTGATCGCAAGTTGCGAAAGGCGCTAGTACTTGAGCCCTGGCCGACGGTTACATGTGGAGGACGCTGACAATAAAAAGAGCTATACCTGTAGCGCCATCTCACGTCTCGGGACTTCGTAAAAGGGGAGCACGAAGGTTCTACCCTCCAACTCGCGAGATTGTGAGTTACGAGAAGTGTCCAAAGGGAAGTCAACCATCGCTGACCCTCGTGTCTCGGGACTTCGCAAGGAGAGACACGTGGCGCACGATTGGGCCATGTCGCCTCTTCGCGCATCGCGACTTTGAAGAACGAGGACCAGCCTCCTCCCAGCCGCAAGACACAAAGTGTCGAAGGCGTCCAGGACGAGGGCCCACAATCTCGCCGAAATGATCCAGGCTGTCCATCTCAGAGGAGCACGTGGTGCGCGATTAAGCTCTGTCGCAGCTTCGCCCATCGCGAATTTGAAACACTTTTCTCTGCAGCTGGGATCCCCAAAAAGCGAAGTGTCGAAGGCGCCCAGTATCGTAACTTCGAACATCGCGACTTTGGAATGCAGGGGTCTCCCCCCTCCCATTCGCGATACGCGAGATGCGAAAAACGCCTTGGGCGCAGGCCCACGATCACAGCGCAAGGTCATATGGGTTTTAGTCACCAAGGGTCCTGAATGATAGAATGAGGGAATTTCCCGAAAGGAGGAGGATCGAAGCGCCTTAGAAAAAGGCTCCAGGTCATGACCATGGGGTACAACAATGGAAGCCAGCCCCCAAGCTCAGAAAGCAAGCGCGTGGTCATTTCTTGTGCTCGAAGTTTCGGTCGCTCGCCATAGAAGGGAGTGATTAATGAAAAGTAGGCTAGTAGCTGAAACTTCGAGTTCTAGCCATGAATGTGAGGCATGAAGGTTCTGGCAGGCAGTCTGCCCAAGACCGTCCGGTGCGCAGGTTGATCTGAAGGGCCCATGCCGATCTGATGTTCTCGTCCGGCCAAAGAACCTGCACACGATAGGTTGGACTTTAATGTCTCAGCTACCCTACTGATGCCAGGGGAAGCGCACTGCTCTGAATATATATTCTCAATTATTGTATTTTTGGAGGGATCGATGGTTGAGCAGAGGCTCCCGATTGTAAAGTTTTGATGAAGCACTAGTTGTTCTGGTTATGTATTGGCTTTTGAGACTTCTTGCCTTATGAATGTCGGCTTCTTTCCACCTCTCTGTGTACACTGTGTTAGAACTGCTCGAAATTGGACGATCCAGTTGAGTTACGCTGTTATAGGATGATGTATGTTGGATCACTGTAATAGTTGTATTGTTTCTAATCAGTTCTTGTATTTTCTCAACGTTGAATGATTAGGAATTGGAAGATCCAACCAAGTCACTCTTCAGTTCCCCGAAACTCTAAACCAAGAGGATCTCGCATTCTGAGTTTTTCCTCCTCGAGCTACTGAAAGACCTGATGTCCCAAGCAGTCTTGCTCACTCATCTCACCAAGTCCCCCACCTGCTCATTTTATAATCAACTCACTGACAGAAGTTAGGCTAAGACCTCCTTTGTTTTTTTTACATATCAAGCCCGGTTTTCTGAGTTAGAACGATTTCCTCTTGAGTCTCTATCCATTCGGTCACCCCATTAAATTATTCGTGACAAAAACTGATGGGCGTTGGGCTCTGCTCCTGCTGCAATCCAGGAGTGACTTCCGACGCTAACAATATCCATCAAGGCAAGGGTCAACTCATCTAAAGTCAATGATCGCTCACACCACCTTGTTTGCGCTTCGAAGAGTTCAAAGGGGACCACGCCCAGACAGGTTTGCATGGCCACCCCATGTTCTTCAATAAGGCCCTGTGATTGAAAAACTGTTTTGTAGTGGACAACAAACTCTTTCTCAATACCCTCTTGCTTGGTAAATCTCTTGTTGGGGATCTTGACCACAGAAATTTTTTCCATCGCTTCTTTCAAAGCCAGAGCTTTGAACAAGTCTTTTGTTGGACAGTCGCCAAACTAATCCAGCTCACGATTGGGCTCCCTTGGCACTGCAAAATTCATCTACTTTCAAATGGTGTCGGAGCTTGGCTGCCCTAGCCTAAAGTTCTTTGTTGAAGGAGAAGAATTGAAGTTGTTGGCTAGCTTATCCAATCTCATCTTTGATAGCACTATGTTGCTTCTGCCAAATCAAGATTCGAGGTAGTCTACCTACTATAAACCCTCAGCAATGAGGTGGTTGAGGCGATGGCACCTTCCCACCATTTAATCCATCAACTTCTCCTCTCAGCCTTGGATAGATTCCATATTCTTCTCATGTAGTGTAGGTACCAGTGATTCTTCAAGTGGGAAAAATTCATAATACAATGAACCTTAAGACATGCATTTTAGGAACACCCTGCAAGATGCTATAATGCCCCTAAATTTGGACCCTTGGCTAAATAAATTGACCATGAATAAGCTATGTTTGTTTAATGTAATAATGGGTGCTCACTGGTTATGGCCCCATTGGTTATAATCATTGTATAAAGAGATTGTAATGTATTCAAATAGTTGGGAGCCCAAGTTCTAAGGCCTCTATATTCAAAAATAATGCTTTGATAGTATAGTTGAAGCATAAGATGTGATGTTTGAAAAGGGGCAAAGGCCCATGTGCATGGTAACAATGTAATGCACAGTAATTCCCCGGGGAGTTGAAAAGGTAATGACAAGTGGCAAGGAGATGTGATAAGGAGAAGTGGAAAGAAGCTCTAGTGTGTACTTCCAATTGCTAATTTGGAAGGGGGTTGCATGCTTATGCACATCTAGTTGCTAATTTGGAAAGAGACTTGCATATTTATGCACACCCCTATTCCTATAGGGAAAAATCACAATCCTAGTACAGGATTTTGCCTAAAGAAGCAAGAAGTTTGGTCTATATAGGCATCATTTTCAAAAGAAAAGGGATTCACTAAATGGGTTCACTTCTAGTACCAGTTATTGTTCCAGGGAAAGCTATCGAACTAGCATGAGTTATTGCCCCAACATTTCAATTGAGGTTGTTGTTATTGGATTCTACCATTGTGAAGGATGATTGGTGAGGAAAGGAAGCAGGGGACTTCACTAACATAGTAGGCACTGGTGCCAATCTCTGTGGGAAGTTGCGAGAAGCAATTAGCAGAGAAGACTTTGTAGCTCTGAGATGGAGAGTCCCAGATATTGTGGGTAGTGTTATCACACAATCTGTACTTGCCCAAAGCCCAAGGCAAGTAAGGGAGATTGGCGTAACAAACAGAATATCCTATCACTAACACCTTAATAAAAAATCCCCACTTTCTAGGGATAGGCAAGGTCTACCCCAAGGGAGGAGTCCCCGGTAACCTAAAGGGATAGAAAATTAGGGTTATTTTCAAGATATATTCCCCCCTCTCATTGGTTACCAAAGTCACTAAATCCATGTCCCAAAGATGAGGTTGATGAAGTGCTTGATGTACCTACCCGGAACAAGACAATATAGCATGCATATATAATGATTCCAAGTACAAATATGATAATAACACCTCAGTAGACAATAGACAGTGACAATAAGTGCTTCATTAACCTCATCTTTGGGACATGGATTTGGTGACTTTGGTAACCAGTGAGAGGGGGAATATATCTTGAACATAACCCTAATTTTCCAGCCCTTTAGGTTACCGGGGACTCCTCCCCTGGGGTAGACCTTGCCTATCCCTAGAAAGTGGGGATTTCCTATTAAGGTGACAGTGATAGGATATCATGTTTGTTACGCCAATCTCCCTTACTTGCCTTGGGCTTTGGGCAAGTACAGATTGTGCGATAATAGGCAGGAAGGGTCATCTATGGACTGATGGAGCTAAGAATGATCTACATGATGGTTAGACGTAACAAGGTTCCTTTGGTTTGTGTGGTCATTCTATACCTAGTTGTTCTCTAGCAAGTACTGTAGATTGATTATTCTGTGATGTGGTGATATTGATATTGATCATGTGACGCAGTGGCTAGCTATGCAATGCAACTATGTTAATATTGACTGTGTGATGTTATGGCTCGTTGTGTGACACAATGATATAGGTGTTGACTGTGTGATGTTATGGCTCGTTGTGTGACACAATGATATAGGTGTTGACCGTGTGATGCAGTGATTCATTGTGTGATACACTGGCTTGCCATGTGACGCAACTATATTGATATCGACAATCCGATGCAACTATATTAATATTTACTGTGTGATGCAACTATATCACTATTTATCGTATGATGCGGTGGCCAGTAATGTGATGTAGTTATATAGATATTAATTGTGTGATGCGGTGACTAGTTGTGTGGTGCGGTTGTAGGCTAGATGCCTTTACTTTTGCCTAATGCTTTTTGGCTTGCATAGTCATTATTGAGCTAGCGGTGACTAGCAAACATTTGGGATTGACCATGGAAATGATGTACTATGATATCATTGATTAATTCAAGAGAATATTTTGAAGTGGGTTTTCTTTCCCATGAGGATTTCACAGTATATATCATGGTCTTTGATCTAGCTTACATTGATGTTCTGTGTTAATTCTTCATGCTTGGATTTGTAGCCACATGTAACAATTATGGGCTTAACTAATCTATCGTACATTCTGCAATATGTGTGGTGGTTTGATGTTTTCGTTGTGATTTTAAGAGATTTAACAAAGATCCCAAATGAGCTACAAATCAAAGTATTTGTAAGCGAGAATTTGAGATTGATTTCCCTTGAAATGGGAATTAGGTATATTACAGAATGGTATCAAATCAACGACAAAAGCAAGTTCACCATGCAAGTTGAACAAATAAGAATTTGCTCCAGATGAACTTTGCATTGCTTTATTGCCTTAATACACAATAGTAATGTGATTTAAATCTACTTGCATAAAAGCTTTGCGGCTTCTACATGTTTGGTTTGTTTTCTTTATCTGGGTTTTGTTAAGGTTGATTCCAATAACCATCTTGTTGACCCCACAACATGCCCATATGCACATATGGGTCCACTTTGATTTTTTCTCATTTCTTAGGAAAAGTTTAGGACAAGAAGTTGGGGTAGAATTTCTTGTAGGTCCTACAAGCTTACCAAAGCTTAGAAAAAAGGCCTAGTGTTTGTGGTCTTGGGTCCTATTGGCAAGTGGGTGTGCCTTTCATTTCTGTGATAACAAAGGCCTTTAAAATTCTGAAGACAGAGCACTGCCCCTTTGTTATCTCTCTTAGAACTGAGATAACCAGGATCGTTCCTTCATAGTCCTTCAAAAACACCAATTCACCCTCCTTAGAGGACTAAGGGTTGATCCCAAGGGGGTCATTCGATCCCATTAACTTGTGAACTATCCTTTTGTTACTCAGACTAGTCTTGTTCATTGAATTCAAATTTATACTATGGCACGGGAATGTTTTAGTAATGTTTGGTCATTCAAAAGATACCTCCACAAGCTCCATGTACAATCTTGGTTATCTCGCTTAGAACTGAGATAACCAGGATTGTTCCTTCTTAGTCCTTCAAAAATACAGGTTCACCCTCCTTAGAGGATGAAGGCATGATCCCAACTTCCAAGGGGGTCATTCGATCCATAAACTTGCAAACAATCCTTCTATTACTCATACTAGTCTTGTTCATTGCGTTCAAATTTATACTATCGCATGGGAATGTTTTAGTAGTGCTTGGTCATTCAAAAGATACCTCCACAAGCTCCATGTACTCTCTCCAAACTCGAAGAGACTTTAGTTATTCAACATTCGAATATACACTCACCCCCAAGCCTCTGAGTATGCTAGCAAGGATTTTTCATGCTTTAACTCTTCGAGTACTTCGAGCTTTTTCCATACTGGATACCGAGAGTTCAAAGGTCAAACGAGTTAGGAAAAGTTGATCCTTCACCGTGAACTCTTGTGATCTCCTTTTCAAGACCCCAATTAAGGCTTTCCCCTTTCGTGTGCTATAGACTTGGAAAGACTCGCCTCTAAAGTCTCCAGGAACTTAGTTGAAACTCGGGAAAGGAAAGACCTATCCATGAAACTTCGAAAGACTTTCTCCCTTGATCCTTCAAAGCCCTAAGGATATATCCTATTCAAACTTTTGAGGCCCTAGTGGCACCCTCTCTTTATTACAAAGTAGCGCTCACAAATTATCATTAAACGTCCTCACCTTATACCTACACAAGTTCCTTCTACTCGAAACTCGAGAAGCTTAGCTTTGTTCAACCTTTGAAACCTTTTCCTTTTCAATGTTTCGAGCCCGAGTGGTCCCTACATTTGAATATTTCTCTCATAAAGTGAAGGCCTCCTCGAGCGCTCAAAGTCCCAAATGTTCTTTTGGAAACAAAATTGAGGCTCAAAGGGGGGTTTCTCTTTTCGAGTCAGAGACCTTGCTCAATAGTGGGAACTTGTCCCTACTTACATCCAAACACCCTAGCTCCAAACCTCACCATATACAAGCATGCTTCATATCTCACAGACGTAAAGGCTTTCATGGGCTTCGATTTTGATTCTCTACAACCCCATTCAAAGCTTGGAGCCTTAGTAGTAAAGGAGTAATTAGACTTTGAAATAAGGTTCTCCCTCTACTAGCCCAAAAGTGTGATCTCATGGTAAGTAGTGTATCCATGGAACACAACCTCAAGCATAATTAGAAATTGAATCATTCAATGAATTTGTAGTACCTTCAAAGATTTATCATTTAATTAAGTAGGTACACATTAACAATATAAGAATAGATGAGTGGATGGTGAACCTATTCATTATCTTGAATTGAGTTCACCTTTTGCCCAACAAGATAGAGAATTCTAGTTAGGACAAGGAGAAACTCCCAAAACTCAATAGTTGCTAGATTTTGTAGAAGTTCAAGCATATAGTTACGAATTCCCTTACGATTCAAATTCCCCTATTAATTTTGCATTCAATTTAGTCATTTCATCCAAATTCAAATAAAAATATATGTTTTATCCTTTATATAATCATATCTAGAGTTCGCAATTAGTAAATTCAAAGCGCACTGAAGGAGAAATTGAGGATTCTGAGCTTCACTCTCAAGTAAGGCCTCCCTGCTCATTTGTAAACTCATTTTTGCAAGATTTGAAAGGTTCATATTTGATTGACTCAAATTATGTACTTCCAGTTATGAATGGGATTTTTTCATGAATGGCTTCGGATTAAAAAATAGCTCTTCACTCTTTGAAATCCCGATATACAAGTCTTATATTTGTTTAATCCTTCGACCAAAGAGCAACTGACTTATTTTCTAAGTCTATCAAACCATCATAATTAGTTTGAATTTCAGAGATATTTATGTATACATTTAAATGAAAGTTTTGATTGTTCTAACTAGATATAACTCTAACTTTCGATGGTTTCGGTCTTAGTTACAATGAGAACACAATGGCTCCAATGAAAAATAAGAAAGTATTAGAGGAAATTTGCTCCAAAAATGGGCCTTCTAAGGAAATTATAAAATAATAATCTGTGTGTACCACATCAAAGCCATGTATGCCACATCACATTGCCATATAAGCTAGGATAATCTAGAATGACGAGAGTTTAAAATAATAATGGGGAGTTTAGATTCTTGTGCATAGACAATAAATGATAATAAATATCATATAATAAATAATTACTATTAATATATAATATGAAAATAGAATAAATAATATATTATAAATCTAAGTTGCAGGAAACGCCCTACCCCCCTGTTTCGGCGTCGGAAACGATCCGAAACACCGAAACCAGTACGGTACGGCCGAGAAACGTCGTAGGTCGTATTGTACGGCGTTTCTCGATTTGGAAATATCATATGGTATGGTTGACGGCATTTCCCGGCTGTACCAGCCCATACGACCGACATTTCAATCGTTCTAAGGTGTCTCAGAGGCCAAAAAAAAATTAGGGGGCCGTGGGGCCCCCAAACACTCATTTTTAAATTTTTTTTGCCTTTTCAAAATTCTCCAATGAGAATAAAACTGATTTTCTCCCTTTTCTTCATTTCAAAAAGAAATTTCTAGAAACTAATAAAAACCCTAAATCTCCTTCCTTTACTATAAGAAACCACTTGGTAATGAATGATATTGATCATCTATGGGAGTTAATATGGACATGGTTTTCCTTCTAAAATGTCATTTATGTGTATCATTATGTTTTTCTTGCAATATAATGTTTTATTTTTAAAAAAACTATATATATATACGACGTTTCCCCCGATGTTTCCCCCGACGTTTCCATTTTTTGAGGGCATGTTTCGCACCATACCGGTTTCAGAAACTTAGAAACGTTTCCCCGTTTCGTGCAACTTAGTTATTAATATATGATAATAATATATAATACTAATTTATAATATAGTCATAATATAATAATATAGAATATAGAATATAATCATAATATAATATGAATTAATAACTATAATATAATACTACTATGAATGAATGTGAATGTCGCAACATTAGAATAAATGTATAATATAATATAATAATATATTATAATAATATTAAATATATAATATAGTCATAATATCATATGAATTAATAACTATAATAAAATAATATTATGAATGCATACATAGGAAAAGGTCAATACTTATTATATCTTATTATATTATAATACAAATGTGAATGTGGTTGATGTATTAGAGGATATAGTTATTATAGCTTATTATAATATAATACAAATGTGAATGTGCCAGACGTATTAGAGGATATTTGTAGTATGGATTAAAGATGAAAAGGTCAACGCATACTACCAATTAATCAAATGCCACCCCCGAGCACCTTAACCTTGACAGAGAGAATAATTCTAGAAGAAAACCCTAGAACCAATAGCCAATCAAGGTAGGGTACCACTTTCCAGAGCTAGCGTACCAAGCAGAAATTCCAAACCATAACCAAGAGAAAGTCCAAGCCAAACCAAAATGCCAGTTGCAACAGCTGCAGCTACAACTCCTCTCCAAACTTGCGCACCACTGCTCTTATGCAGTTGTGAGAGTGAGTGTGTCAAATGAGCTCTAGCGCCCTCTTATTTATAGTCCTCCAAGTGACCTAATTGGGATGACTTCTACTTTTGGAGGCTAATAACTCAATTATAAATATTCTCTTGAGTCGACTTGTCTCCTAGGGTTATTATCCAACGTTTTAGGGTTTCTCTTGCTTCCCAGAATATTCTAGTCTCGCCGGGGTTACATGTAGAGGTTAATACCTCCCGCAGCTACCATAATATCAACACTCCCTCCTAGCTAGGGAGGTATTAAAGGCAATGGTCTTGAGCACAATTAGACCATTCAACCGGTAGCATCATCATAGCCATGCAGGCTATCTCATGGTCAAATCATGAGCACCATCAACACTATCAGTATCATCTTAAAATAGCATCAAATGCATCATCTCTTGAAGCCATACTCCATCTCAGTAATCGGGCATGATGTTGAATAAGTTACTCACTCCACAGAGTGATACAAGAATTATTCTTCTAATCTGGACATACATCCTAGAAGAATGACGGTCCTGGACCATTCTCCACAGGGAGAATGTCTGTCCATCAGCATACTAACTATCCATCTAGCTGGCAATCATCTCCAACACTAGTGATAGTCTCCATGGAAATCAAAACAATGCCATCCAATAGAGAACAATTGTGTCTATCCATAGTAGTACACAACTACTACCCAGTGGTACACAACCACTCCTAGTAGCACACGGCTACTAACCAGTGACACACAGTCACTACCCATGGATCACATCCACCACAGTAGCATACAACTACTGTCCAGAGACATACAGTCTCCACAACAATCATATCAACTGACATCAACCTGCATAAAACAATATCATGATATAAACTGAATCATTTGGGCCATTCTTCCACTCACATCTGTGAGATCTGGAAGAGCATCTGCCCTCAGAAGATAAAACATCAGCCATGGGCTATCTGGACTATTCTTCCCAAGCATAGAAGAACAATTGTCCCTGATTTCTGAACCTAGACAATTCACCTAACTAGGCCACTCCTCCGACACTAATCATAGTACAACCTGGAGAGAATGAGTCTGCCCTAGGGAATGTCTGTCCCTGATTGTTGAACCTGGACCATTCACCTAACTAGGCCATTCCTCCGGCACTAATCACAATGCAACCTGGGGAGAATGAGGATGCCCTAGGGAATGACTGTCCTGCACCAACCTCTAAAACGAACCATTCTTCGAAACTACTCACAATTGTGAACTTTGAAAGAATAACTGCCTAGCGAGGCGGACCATTCTACTTGACCACTACTCAGAGTGACTGCCAAGAAGAATCACTGTCCTAGACCATTCCCCCACACTAGCCACAAGGGGAATCGTTGTCTATGGTACATCAGCAATCTATCGGACCATTTTCATTACGAAAAAGACTATCCGATCTGGACCATTTTCCAAACTGGAAAATGCATGTCCGTCAGATATCTCGAACCACTTTCCGAACTGGAAAGGAACTGCCCATCCTGGACCATTTTTCGAACTAGAAAATGACTGTCCATAAATCAACAACATATCAATGCTCCCTCCCAACCTGGGAGTAATCACTTCCTTTTTCAATAAGGAAGTTGTCTCCATTAGCCCCAGCTTGTCTCTTGAGTACACAAACTTTTCATCTTGGACAGAAGCTTTACCAAAATATTTGCTATCTGCTCATCTGTGGAGATATACTGGAGAACCACTTCTCTCTTCTAGACTTTATCACGGAGAATATAATGCTTGATCTCAATGTGCTTCAACCTGTCATGGAACACAGTTTCTCTGAAGGCTTCACATAGCTCTAATCATTACAATATATCATGGTCGAATTCAACACATGATCAGACGGTCCAGAAATCAACTTACAAAGCCATATTGCTTTTGTACAAGCATCACAAGCTAAAATATACTCTACTTTTGTAGTGTTGATGGCAACAGACTTTTGTTTCCTGCTAGCCCATGACATCGTGGCAAAGCTTAAACTGAAACATATCCAAGTAGCACTTCTTCTATCATCTGCAATCCCTGCCCAATCCGAATCGATAAATTCATGCAGTTGTATGTTATAATTTAAACGTCCCACAAAACAAATATCTGACTGAGTATTCTCCAAATACATTAATGAGCCAATCAATTGTCAATACAGAGACAACTCTACAAAGATTATAGTCTCTTCAACTTCTTCAGATCTGTTATCATGGGAGTTAGTCATAGATTTGCAATCCATCATCCAGGACTTATGAATAACTATTATGATGAACTTTCTTTGTCATAGGAAGTTTTCGCCACGCTTTTGCTGTATATGAGATGCTCTGCATCAAGTTGCTTGAATCCATATAAGGTCTTCTTCCATTTGCATACATGGGTCTCTTTCTGGTATAAGCTTCTTTCTCAATTTGCTTTATTGGGAAGAACAGTCTTTACATGTAGATTTCAATCCATGGATACTGCAAGAGGTATAACTGGTTTACTGGAACAAGTTGTCGTCATAGTCTTCTCCCCCCTCCTAGAAGAACCTCTAGTTCTGAAACTCGCAATGCTTCCATTCATAAGTCTTTTTCACATTTTCTTACATACATTGTTCTTCATCACAACTTCCATTTCTTCTAGTTGATTGCTTCTAGTGGGTTCAAACCAAGTTAGTAGTCTTATGATTCTCGATATAATAACTGGTTGTTCTGGCTTTTCTTTCTTTCTTGGAATCTTCATGTTCTTCCTCATGTTACTCTTTAGCTTTTGGGTTCATGGAGTCTTCTATAGATTACATGCCCTTCCTTCCTGAAGATTCCAACTTCTTCCTTTCATCATAGGAACATGGATGTAGATGGACAATCAAGGATACTTAAGACTTCTTTTCGAAGAAGACTTCTTCTAGAGTCAAACTGAACACGTGTTGCTTATCATGGCTGCTACTTTCAACGGATACTTCATAATCTTCATGGATTCTTCAATGGATCATATCATTTAGGATTAGTTCCCTCCTAATCCTCGCTTCATGTATGAATGCATGCTCTTCTTTTGGAATTTTGTAATTAGCTCCCTCCATCTAAGATAGTCCATACTTTCGTCTGCAACCTTATTGCCTTCTGCAAAGTGTCACGAGTCTTATTCTAATTTCTTCTTGATTACTAACTTCTTTCTGATTTGACTCCTTCTGGGTCTCTTTAGGTTTGATTCTGATTTTGGCCTATATGGCAGTTGTTACTTATATAATAGATTCCTCAGGAATTTGCCAACGTACTTCATCTTCTTGTAGTCATCGTAATAGCAATCCTTATCTTGTTATTCTTTCATAGGTATTGTTTCACTGACCATCTTTTTCTTCTAAGAAATAGATATGCATGATATGTACAGGAACTATGTAATAGAAGAATATTGTTACCTTGACTAGAAGAAGAAGTTTGTTTTATCCTGCTTGGCTTTCTTTGAGGGTTCCCTTTCTTCGGCAATTGTTGCTTCGTCTGCGTCCTTCCTTTTCTTTAACTCGGGACAGTGGTTCCTGTAGTGACTGTATTTTCGACAGTTGAAGCATTATATTTTTGACATATCCTTTTCTTGATTTGGTTTCTTCTTTAAGCCAAACTTCCTCTTATTCCTGAAATTCTTGAATTTTGTTGTGAAGGCTTGATCATCATATTTCTTTTGGGATTTCTCTTTTGCATTAATCCTTGATTCTTCTTGTGCACAGCAAGTCCAAAGTTCTTCAAATGTGGGATACTCCTTTCTTGTGTTCATGCTTGTGGCAAATGCATCCCATGCATTGGGAAGGCCATTGAGTACTATATTTACGAGTTCCTTTTCTGAAATGATTTCTTCAATAGCTTGTAGTTGATCTCTTAACTGAGAGATTCTCACAAGGTATGATGTTATGCTATCATCATCATTCATTTTCATGTCACGGAGCTCATTCTTCAGACTCATTACTTGTCCAATGTTTCTGACTGAGAAGAGGTTAGTTAGGGAATCGTACATCTTCTTAGATGAGTCAAAATGAGAGATGTAAGGTATCAAGTGGTCTTTTACAGAGTCCACTATGATACTCATAGTGTTAATGTCATTGTCCTTGAACTTCTTCATAACTGCAACGTTCTGAGGCTCCTTCTCTTTCCCTGCTTCAAACTGGGGTTCCATGATCTTGCCTTTCACGATATCCAACACTTTATTCTTGGCAAGGATGAGGTCAATCCTTGTCTTTCATGCTCTGAAGTTAGAAGCCCCTTCTAACTTGTTTTCTGACTTCATAGAGTAAGTCATAATTGCTTGGACTTGGTCGACCTTTGACTTTGACTTGGTCAACCTTTGACTTTGACCAAAAACTCAAACTTGACGTCTTGGCTTGTTGAGAGTACCAAGAGGTGCACTAGGCTAGGGCGCACTAAGCTATCCAGGAATTAGGTCAAGCTCTTCACTTAAGGTGCCTTAACAAGAGGGTTAGGGTTTTGTTGCTGCAGCAAAACTTTGACTGCAACTGCAACTGTAACTGAGCAAATCCTCCCAATCTATCTTCTAGCAGTTAGACTGTCCGAAGATAGTGTGGGCCCATAACCTGTTAGAAAAATAGGTGTGCTCGTTTTACCATAGACGATATCTCAATATTGTCACCCAACCATAGGCATAAATGCCACCCCCGAGCACCTTAACCTTGACAGAGAGAATAATTTTGGAAGCAAACCCTAGAACCAATAGCCAATCAAGGTAGCGTACCTCTCTCCAGAGCTAGCGTATCAAGCAGAAAGTCCAAACCATAACCAAGAGAAAGTCCAAGCCAAACCGAAATGCCAATTGCAGCAGCTGCAACTCCTCTCCAAACTTGCGCACCACTGGTCTTATGCAGTTGTGAGAGTGAGTGTGTCAAATGAGCTCTAGCACCCTCTTATTTATAGTCCTCCAAGTGACCTAACTGGGCCGACTTCTACTTCTAGAGGCTAATAACTCAATAATAAATATTCTCTTGAGCCGACTTGTCTCCTAGGGTTATTATCAAACATTTTAGGGTTTCTCTTGCTTCCTGAAATATTCTAGTCTCGTCAGGGTTACATGTAGAGGTTAATACCTCGCGCAACTACCATAATATCAACAATAAGTATATTACAACTTTATAACTATTATTTAACTATTATATAATAATTATATAATATTACAAATTAATAACTATGTGATATAATATTATCATTATTATATAATATAATAATAACAATACATTATTAATATATAATGGAAGCACACATTATTATTGATATATAATAATAAAGAAAAAATAATAAATAAATGATAATAGATATCATACAATAAATAACAAAAGTACTAATAATATAAAATATTGCATATTGAGTATTTCAAAGACATTGAACATATCCTGAGACGATCTCACCAAGATCTTAACTAAGTTGAGGTGTACATATGGTTAAATATTGTCAAATAGAAACATAACATTTAATCATCCGTGACTTTTATATGTCCAACTCAACTATTATGGTTGACTTAATTCTTTGACATTCTATTGGTTATTGAATTTCCAACTCAACAAACATGGTTTTTCTGATAAGGCCCAATTTTGGAGCAAATTTTCCTCTAATGCAAGAAACAAAGAGCATGAAGACCCTACATCACCAAAAGCATTGATTATCATTAAGGATATCACCACTACCATGGGCTTGGTGGGAGGCAAACTATTCGAAACATTATTTGAAGCATAGAAACCGGCACTTCCACCCCTGCTCTGCCCAATGAAGCCAAAAGTGAAGAATATTATGATGAATTTAGAGTGAACCACATGGTCCGAAGGCCACAACTACACAACACCACTGCCAAAACAAAGTTCTTTCCATGTTCGGATATGATACATTGGCTTGTCCATAGGGCTAACACCTAGGATAGACACATCTAGAATGATACGAGAAAACGTATCGGCTCATACGCACCAAATGTTGTTGCAACCATCTACAAGTTGTCAAGTCCTCAAGTGATGTTGACCTAGGAATTGGTACAACAAATTATGGCTAAGAAAGTGTAGAAATTTAGAAACTCTACCCAATCTGAAATTTCCACCTCACTTCAATGAGGTTACAGATTTATCATGTAAAACTTTCAGCCTTGGAACTGAATTGAAATATTCAGAAACACACTTGCAAATATCTCAAATTTCTCCACCACTAGTCTAAAGCAAGTTCAAGTTGATAAACACCACAAAATACTTCAAATTTGTCCTCCACTAGTCTAAGGCAAGTTCAAGTAGATAAACACCGCAAAACACCTCAACACACATCTTTGACAAATAGCAAAGGATCAAAAGTCATTAATCTAAATTACCAAATTTGCAAACAATGCAAAAAAACACATAGCAATGAACAATTTCCCATTTTTGCATCTCCTTCACAAATTTGATGAAGCAAAGAATTAGTGTCTAGGAAACCCTTGATTTCTTTAGAAGAAAGCCTAGTGTCACATAGGATGGCCTTTGCACAAATAAGGCAAGTTGGGTACAAAAAGGATCAAATTGGGTTTACAGGAACAACCATAAATGTTTCTGTAGATTTGGATCGATTTCAAGACGTAGTGCCTAGAAGTCTATTAGACTCAATGGCAATTGCAGTCATTCTAAAAAGAAAATTGGAATAAAAAAATGCTTATATGTCTAGGAATGTTTGACCAAAAAATGTTATGACTTCTCTTCATGACTTATGTCACACTTTGCTCTATCAGAAAGAACGTGTTGTTATCAATAATGAATGGGAAGAAACATTAAACCAAATCATTCAAAAGCACATTGATCAACTATCAAACATAGAATTGTTAGATTCTGTTAATGACGATGATCTTGAACAAAAATATAAAACAATAATACATGGTTATTCTCAAGCTCATCTAGTTGATGAATTGGAGAAAATGATCATACAAATTTCCCCTCCTGAAGGATTCAAACCATTAGGAATTTGCCAAGACATTTTCTCTAAAGACCTAAATTTTCCAACCCTATTCTATGGATCTAGTCAACCTAAAGATGTTGTCAAGCATTTGTATTACATCAAATAACACAATGGGACCTTTTAAATGTCGCAAATGACTTTGGAACACATGTTACTAACAATCTCTTTAAATCAATTAGGATTCTTATAAACCATGTTCCAGGCACTACTTAGGTATCTATTCCCAAACGAGAGCTTCGAGGAAAACATTTTCTTGCTAAAGATGTGAAGTACAAAAGAAACCTTGAGAAAGTATTAATATTGTCAATTGCATTCTGATGTCTTAAAATCATACATAAATCACCTGATTATTTTAAAAGCATAAGAAAAGATGTTTTTGAAATGATAAGACAACTTGGTCCTCCTACATTCTTCATCACATTCACTTATGTGGAACATCTTTGGGACCCCTTATGCAATGCATTACAAGAGACTAGAAACAAGTGTATAGATAGATATACATGATGAAATCATTTATAAAGAAAATATTGATTCATTGATGATGAGGCATCCTCTGAGTTGTAATCGCTACTATAGACATTGGATATATCTTTCCAAAATTTAATTTCAAATAATAGTGAACTGTGAGATATTTTGAGAGTTAATAGGGACACCCCCCTGTGACTGGAAGAACCCTAGTCCAAGCAGAGGAGTAATTAGCAATGACCTTGGGCTAATTACTCATAGTTGTTTCCTAGGTTTGCCCGGAGCAAATCTGAGAGATAATAGGACCACATAATGCTTAAGAAATCATCAATTTACACAAGATACAACCTTTCCAAAATGGCAAATTCATTCCATTTCCTAAGCTCACCAACACTGCAGAAAGATCATTAGAAGAAAAGGAAGAAGTAGTTGTTGGAGCTGCCCAGCATTGATGCAAAAGCCATTCGAAATTATATTGAAGACCTGGTGACTACTAAAATCTTTTTACTTAATTATGCTCCTCTGGATGAACATCTTTATGAAAGCCTTGGGCACCAATTCAATATTGTAAAATCTACTAATGATAACATTGTGTTTCTCAAGGCCTTCGACTTACAATCAACCTATGCTAGAATTGAGGAGTATGTGAATAGCCAAAAGCAAAATTGAAGGGTAATATAACTCCCCATTTTGTTTTTGTACAAATATATGTAATAGAACATTGTAAAATGACCTTTTCTTTAGGAAGGAACTTAGAGCAGATATTCGAATCTGCACTTAAGTTCCAATTTTGCAAGCATAATAAAACATTGCGTGATTGTAGTGAATCATTAATGTCTCTCTCATTTTGTTGTTGTTATTCATGGCTGAACTGTGAGTGTATTAACTTGTGAATGGTTTCATTTGGAAAATGTTTGCAATTTATGTTTGCCTAACTCTATATTGAAATATACATATGATAAATTTAATTTATATTGTGTTTGGTAATTCAATTGGTTCAAATATGCCTAGGATTGGAATGGTTTCTGGTTCTTCATAGTTGTGTTATATTTCAATGCTCCAAGCTCAATAATTTTTTAATTGTTATCTCACTCTTTCTTTTGCATTTGCATATCCTAACATAAATAAATTAAAATACAAAAAAATTAATTGAATAGAAATTCCAAAACACAAAATATATTTGTTAACTAGCACAATGAGCTAGAGGATTTACCATTAATGGGTGTGAACCCATATTTGAAGGTTTAAATCTGGTAAATCTCTTGAATGTTGATGAGACATGTTCCCCCGACAACACATCTATCCCCATGCATGTTATAAATATGGGTGCCCTCCGACGAGAATTCTCACTAAGTACAAACTATGATTGGGTGTGATCACTATTGATCTATGATCAAATCTCATTCTTGTCAACCCCTGGATTTTCTCCCTTGAAAATCCTGAGGGTTAAGAACCAGCATAATTTATTTGGCTGGCATTCAGATATTTTTCCCAAAGATAGCTTGGCATGAGCCAAGGTTGGTTCCAATATGAGTACATGTAGGATTGGTTTAGTAGTGTTCTTTGTTTCGGAGACATAAGTTTGCACAGGTTTTCATGGATAGAGAGAGATGTCTATTTTTAGCATATTCCCTCCTTTTTAGGAGACAAAGATCGGAGGTCTAAATGGCAGTTTTTATCACATATTCAGAGTCCTTGCGAGATCATGATTCCAATGAGCCTTTTCCAGACGACATGCGACCAATTCACTATTTTTAGCAGTTGGAGTTCCATGCCTCAGATAACGATTCTGATTACGTATTCGGATTCCCCACTAAAAATCGAATCCAATGAGTATATTTTCATTGACATGCGACGAGATTCTTTTTTTAGCAGCATCTATTTTTAGACATGTTATATTTGGCAGGGTTCTCGTAGTGCTCTTGGATATATTTGGACTTTTCCTATTTTTTAGGTCGGACTACTATTTTTAGCATGCCTATATTCAACAAGTGTGATCGCCAAGCAGGGTGACAAGTGGCTGGTCCAAATCCGACATTTGGCAGCTTCAAAGTGTGACATGTGGTACATACATGCATGAGGATATTAAGCATTGTGGTTGAGTTATTAAAGCACAAGCATTAGTTGAGTGTGAGTTGGCACACATCAAAAGTTATTTGAGTTGACTGAAGATAAACTTTCCCTTTCTTATACTTAACTCTTTTTTTCCTCACCTTTATCCCTATTTTTCCTCTTATATTCGTATTCCCTAGCGTTAATTCCCTATTTTTCCTCATAAATCCCTATCTTCTAGCACGTTATCCCTATTTTTTAGTGTTAATTCCTATTTCCTAGTGCATATCCTCTCCTAAACTCTTATATCATGCGCTAAAGTTCTTATTTCCTAGCGCATTACTCCCATTTCCTTTATATATATTCCTTGTTCTCCCCTTCTCCTTGTTGAAGTTTGGGTAGTTGCGGAAGATATTCTTATTGTATTAGACCAAGTCAAAACCCTAAAGAATAATATTATGTTGTATTTGTAAAGTCGGCCCTATTGTGCCTTTGTAAAAGTCAAATGTAAATTAGAAAGTGTAAAGTGTACAAGTCTGCCCTGACCTAATTTCAAGGTGGCTCAACTTGTCTTTATAAAAGGCTAGGCACCTCATTTGGAGAACACAACACAAGTTCTCTCTCAAGGAAAAGTG
>ML824146.1:30067-50802 GCA_009831015.1 Picea engelmannii | reverse complement strand
TATATGTTCTGAGTTTAGATCTATATGTTTGCTCTGAGTTTAGATCTGAGTTTATGTTCATATGTGATCAGAAGTTGTTGCTGCCCTTCTCTGATTGAGTAACAGAACTAATTGTTTTAAGCTTTAAATTTTAAAAGAGACTAATGTTCTGCAATTCTACCCTAAATTTAACAGAGATGTATGTAGATTTTTATCTTATGTTTTCAATAGATCTGATCCATTTGTCTTGGTCTTGTTTGCAGATGTGGTTATCTTTGCAAAATGTCCTAAAACACTCTTGATGATGCGATGCCAAAATATTTCGGCTCATGATGGAAGTTGGAATTTTCACAAGTTACTATTGATGTCTTCCTTGTTTTGAAGGGATTTTAAAGTTTGACGGGAAGCAGTGATCCAAGGTTATGTTTCCTCAGTTTCACAAAAGGTAATTGTTCTTTTGGAACCCCTAGCAAAGGGGAAGTTCAAGATGAAGAGGAGTAGCTTGATTTGATGGTGTAAACCAAGTTGCTTTGATTTTGTTCTCCTTGCATGTTCACCATCAAGAAGTCGAGTTGCAAATTACTTGGTTGAGAACTTGGAGAGAGACACGCATTTGCAAGTAATGAGTGATTGTTTGGATTATGAGGTGTGCGGACCTATACATGTGGGAGTGACTCTCACAGATGCTTGCAGAGTAGGTATGATGTTAACGTCATGATGGTTGCAAATTTACAAGTTGCAAATTCAGAGGGGTTGTGATCCAGGTGGATATCGATGGCCACCCACCTATTCCACGGGCTCGAAAAACAGTTTTCAATCTTGGCAGTTTTTTTGGCAGTTTTTTGGGTTCCAAACTTCCAGGGCTGTTTTGAGGCCCTAAACGACGTTTTTTGGGAAAACGGGGAGCAACATGGAAGTTCCTTCATGTTGCTCACATCAAAAGTTGTAGTCCTCGGATAGATCTTTCTAACGGTGTATCAAGCACCCCAAACGAAGATCGTATGCAAAAGTTACGCCCCCGGGAAGTTGACGTATCAATTACCCCCATCGGGGCCCGCAAACCTTTTGGCTTTTCATCTTCCGAGGTTAGGGTTTTGGATTTTGCTTATGTTAAAAAGGCCTTTGGAGCCTCATTGTAACAATCATCTTCTTGCCAATGCGAGTAGCCGTCACATCTCTTCTCAGAGATAAGCTGCCACCATTCTAGCGAGTCTTTCACTCTGTATTTTTATAGTCTCTATACATTTATTTCATTAATAAAAATCGTGTATTATTGTATCTATGTGTTTATGGTTGCGTCTCTGATACATTTATGTTATATTATTGAATATCTGAGATATCTCTGTACATTTCTTTATTATATCTCCACTCTCATTTCGTGCCGAAAATATTTCGGATCTCGCTTGCATGTCCCCGACGAGGTCCGAATATAGCAAGTTGGGTCTCGAGCTTGTCTCTCTTGAAGACAATCGCTCTCGCACGACGAAGAAACCCTCCATGGCGAAAGAAAAGAAAAACAACGAAGTAGACGATTCTATCAATTTGTTGCTTGAGCAAGCTCTCATGCGACAAAGGGACGAAATGATGGAGAATTTTTCCCACATCCTTCAACGCATGCCGATAGCAACATGTGCATCTTCATCAAACAACCACTTTGGAAGCACCTCTCCTTTCAAGGTACAGGTTAATTTTGATATTCCCATATTTAAAGGTCAGATAGATGCGGATGCCCTAGACAAATGGTTAAATCTGTTAGAAGGTTATTTCTCTGTTCATAATTTTTCCGACAGGGAAACGGTCACCTTTGTACTCCTTAAAGCTATCCCCCATGTCAAACATTGGTGGGAAACTTACTGGGATCAAAGTTCCACAGAGGAGTCTAGAATATATGGGGTCGAGCCCACTTGGGATTTTTTTGTGGATGCGGTAAAGGAACAATATTACCATGTTGGCAACTATGAAGACCAGTACATGAGATGGACCACACTGCGGCAAGAAAGGGGCCAAGCAGTTCTGGAGTTTACCAATACCTTCCATACCTTGCGCACCAAGCTGGGTATCAAAGACTCCAAACGACATTTGGCTCTGAAATACCGTGGGGCTCTACACAGATACATCCAAACTGAAATGGATTTTCTGGACATCTCATCACTCGATACTGCTTATCGATATGCTATTAAAATCAAGCAGAAATTTAAGCACCAGAACAAACGGGAGTTTGGGTCTGCAAATTTGCAACAACCAAAGTATGATAAAGACGGCCCTAACAAACAGAATCCAAGCCACAGGAAAAGAAGGGTCACGGAAAGACGAAGAAGTACACCGAAAAATGGTGCGATTTCCACAAAAGCCCCTGGCACAACACCGAGGAATGTCGCTCAAAACAGTCATTGGTGGTCGAGATCAAAGACAAGGAGTTGAACCCTGATTCAGAATCTCATTTTGAAAATACTGGTAAAAGACAAATCATCGACGCAGCCCCACTGCTATTGTCGCGACTGCAATAATTCAACTAGAAGAACCAACAGATCCTGAAGAGGGGGAGAGCCTTTTTCATTCACAGATATAGGTGAAGGGAACCCCGCTGCATTTTATTGTTGATAGCGGAAGCCAGAAAAACCTCATCTCAACAGAGGTCGTCAAACAGTTGGGATTGTCGACAACACCACACCCGCAGCCATACAACATCGGGTGGCTTCGCCAAGGACGAGATCTCTGTGTCAGCCAGCAGTGTCGATTGTCATACGGCATCCAGCCCTTCAAGGACGAGGTATTATGTGATGTTGCCCCACTAGATGTATGTGATGTTCTTTTGGGCCAGCCATATATGTGGAAGCGCCATGTTGTTTATGAGTCTCGACCCCGTAGTGTCATTGTTACTTTGGGGGGTCATCTCTACAGAATACCAGAGGTAGTTCCAACTATTGTCCCACCTATACAGTGTCGCAAGGTAGTATCTCATACTACAAAATTCAGCTTCTTCACAATCTGTTCAAAAGGGGAACAGAAGGATACTGCAACCACTATAGCCTCGCCCCAAGCACCTTCTATCCAACAGAAGCAGGTCAACAAGATTGTAGCAAAACGCAAAGATTCCTTCTGCACACAGTCATCTCAGGTAGCCCGACTGGTTGAACAGGTTCAACCCTGCCAGCAACAGGTTCGTGACAGCCTTCCACAAAGCGAGCAGCGCGACGTCTCTAGCAAGGCAAGCAGCTCACCAAGATTCAGATTCAGCAAACACTTCCCTCTCTCCCCCGGGAACTCAACGCAATGGAGACCATTGCTTCATAAGGAGGGAGGATTGATCCAGGTGGATATCGATGGCCACCCACCTATTCCACAGGCTCGAAAAACAGTTTTCCATCTTGGGAGTTTTTTCGACAGTTTTTCGGGTTCCAAACTTCTGGGGCTGTTTTGAGGCCCTAAACGACGTTTTTTGGGAAAACAGGGAGCAACATGGAAGTTCCTTCGATGTTGCTCACATCAAAAGTTGTAGTCCTCGGATAGATCTTTCTAACGATGTATTGAGCGCCCCAAACGAAGATCGTATGCAAAAGTTACGCCCACGGGAAGTTGACGTATCAACTACCCCCATCGGGGCCCGCAAACCTTTTGGCTTTTCATCTTCCGGGGTTAGGATTTTAGATTTTGCTTATGTTAAAAAGGCAATCGGAGCCTCATTGTAACAATCATCTTCTTGTGAATGCGAGTAGCCGTCACATCTCTTCTCAGAGATAAACTGCCACCATTCTAGAGAGTCTTTCACTCTGTATTTTTACAATCTCTGTACATTTCTTTCATTAATAGAAATAGTGTATTACTGTATCTCTGTGTTTATGGTTGCATCTCTGATACATTTTTGTTATATTATTGAATATCCGAGATATCTCTGTACATTTCTTTATTATATCTCCGTTCTCATTTCGTGCCGAAAATAATCTGGATCAGGTTGATTGGTGTTACAGAAAACACTTTTCTTGTAAAGAGGGAGTAGCTTTTGGAGTTACTCCAAAAATGTTTTTTCCTATCTAAGAGAGTGTTATTTCTCCTAGTCCCTTGGTGATGCTTGTTGGATATATGGATGGCTCAATTTCAATGTATGATTGACCTTAGATAGAGTGCTAGCATAGCACACTTACCGAGATAATATAAGATAAGATAATTTTATTAATGTCCAACAAATGACCACAAAAGTAGGTCAACAGGACTAGAGAGTTCATCCAATGTGAACACAATGTGGAATGATGCCTAACCCGTTGGGTGCACATTGTGGAGGAGCCAGTTGTTTGATTAGGAAATGTACCTACCTAGGAGGATGAGTGCTAGGCACTTGGAGGATGGAACTTAGCTCTAAGAGCATGGGATCATGTGAGATACACCTTGGAGGTTAGATACTTGACTTGATGACGCTTGGGTTGAGGAGCATACTTCATGGAGGTTGGTCATGGATCTAGACACATATGTTGAGGAGAAGCATGGGAGCAAATAAACCTTGGCACAGATGTTAAGGAGCATTGGGCACAAGAGAGCATGTGGCACACAACTAGAGGAGAAGCACCTTGCATGAAAACACTTGGAGAATAAACCACCATAGAAGAGGGATATTTGGGCTGACAACTTGTTAGATAGCACACCATCTTGGAGGAGGGGCATTGGACCCAAAGCGGCATCATGCTTGGGGGGTACATCATCTTGGGGCTTAGAGGGCACATCATCTTGGGGGTTGGATAAACCCTAATGTGACACTTGAACATCCTTGTTTAATGGAGCACTCCATATGGGGTTGCCTTATTGACTCGGGTCTAGGTTTACTTGTGTGAACCTAGTCTATGTTTTATGTTGGCCTCACTCACCTACTTCTATATAAAAGGAGGAGAGAACTCATTATTGATGTACTCACTATTCTATCTTTGTAATTGTCTTGGAGAAGTCTTGTAGGGAGAAACACCTAAGGTTTGTGATGTAAACTCTAGAGGAGACATGACAACAAATGTTAGTGCTAGGGATGAGCTTGGGTTTTAGAATTTGTGTGATGCAAGAGAAGAAGAACTATTGTTTGTGTGATGTAAACCCTAGAGCAAGAACATGGAGCACTAGCTGAGTAGAGGAGTCCTGGAGCTCGGTGCCATGCTTAGCTTGATGAAGACTTGGAGCTCGGTGCCATGCTTAGCTTGAATAAGACTTGGAGCTTATGTTGATGTACCCTTGATATTCCATTGTAACATTATCTAGAGGTCTTGGTGCTTATGTGATGCAAGAGAAGGTGAACTAAGATTTATGGGATGTCGACCCTGGGATGGACAAGAAGCATGGTAGAAGAGAGTTCATTAGATCATTGTGTCTTGTTTTTTAACATGTCTTGAGCCTTTGTAGTTGTGTTGATGCAAGGGAGGAAGGCACTAGGATTTTGTGAGAGAAAAAACCCAAAGAAGACTTGAAGTGCTAAGGTCGATGTCCTTGTGTGAGAAGGACCTAGGGCTTGTGGCAAAGAGACCCTAGAGGACATTTGGACCACTTTGCTTATAAAGCTTGTGTGAGGCAAGCTTGGAGAAAGATCAAAGGTAGACTTGTTGATGTTGATGCTCGTTTGTTAAACCTTTGGAGTGGCTAGGAGTAGCTTGGTGTACTGACTTGCTAGGCCATATTTTCTGGTTAGGGTTTAAAGTTGATTGTGAATGCCCTAGCTAGGGTTTGGGTGCATTGGAGAGTCCTAGCTTGTGATAAGCTTGAAGGACATCTTGTACCAGCTTGTGATGATTTGTTGGTATGTACTTGTAACTTCATTTGTTGTATATATGAAGTGTACTTTCATGTCCAAACTTTGTGTCCTTGCAGATCTGATTTTCAGCATATGTTTTTGTGGTGATTGAATAGTTTCTAGTGCTGGTTAGGTATGTTGATTTAACATAAACAGTGAGCAGATTTTGATGAGTGATCTGACAAGTAAATAGAAGCTAAGAGGGAATATTTGTGGTTGTAACAAATCTGTTGTTTATAAGTAATTTTCAGATCTGTTATATGTTGGGGATTGTGCCTTAGCGCTGGAAACATAATTCCATTGAAGTATATTGTTTCGGTGTTTATTTTCTTGGGCTGCCTTGTGTATTTGGTTGGGCAGAAGTGAACTATATGCTGTTGTAATTTATATTTCAGATTCAGCCATAAGGCTTAAAGTTCACAGGAAATAAATCCGGGGAACCTCAAGTAAATGAAGTGAAATTTCTGAATTTGTCTCGAGCATGGATTCTAAAAAATTCCAGTAATTGAACAATGAAAGACTCTCCTAAACAGTAATCTTATCTTGAATTGTCCCACAGTTTGGCTACCTAGTGAAGAAAAAGCTTGTTTTTGAATCTTGATAGCTTGCCCTATCAGCAATGGACCCAAAGGCTTGCATTACAGAGCACTCCTTGAACTGTGTCATGTCCAGACTGCTCTTAAATGAGTGGAAGATGCCTCTAGAATAGTACATGCTCTACTAGACATTTTGGCAACAACACCAAGTCATACAGGCATGTGATCCTAAATAGACTAACTGCAGTGCTCGATGCAAATTAAAACAGCAAATGGCAAATGCAGTCAATTTTTCAGAAAAAATTACATGGCTGGCATGATACAAAATTACAAATTTTGCAGCCATGTATTTAAAACAAGGTACAGGAGAAATCACGGTACCACCCAATAGAAAGCTCTTGAGGGTGCATGCAGTTTCCTGAGACAAAAGATGCAATTCTAAGTAGACTATTGCTCGAGATTACAAAATTTTCCAATGCATTCATCAACCAGGTTACATAACAAACAGATCTTACAATTCATAGCTAGCGACAGAGGTAAGATCCTATTATGAATCTGTTATTGACTTGTGCTAGAAGGCAAATTGTGTTTTGATGCCAAACATCATGACTGTTTTAAAAAGTACAAGTGATACTCCCGACAATCTTGTTATTATGAAGGGTTCAGTGCCAAAAGAACCAGATAAAAGAAGATTCAAACTACAACAGACAGCCAAGGGCAAATCCACCATATAGGAAGATAACTGCCAATATGCAAGAATATGCTATCTGTGTGTTGATCAACAATATTTTAGAAAAGACCAGCAATGTACACAATGATAAATGAAGGATACAATCTAGTTAATTGAAGTTTCACAGTTATGAACTGGATGAACTATGTATGTATGTATGTATGTATGTGACAAACTGAATTCACAGATTGATGAACTAAGGTAACACATTAATGCAATGAAGTCAGGTGGTGATGAAACCAGGGTACAACGAGTTAGGCTGATATAAACAACGTATTATCTGAAACACAACAATGGAAGCAACAGTACATACTACATACAGCAGCCCAAATACTGTAGGATTTGACTGACGTCTTGAACATGAAGACCCAGGGCAAAACTCCTTGACCAGTATGATTAAGGAGGTTAATCCCCAGTTGAAGTTAATGGTCATGAATTAAGCATGCACTGCATGATTGGAAAGACACATGAACTGAAGAGTTCTATTCTACAGTAAAATGACCTACTTCTTGAGAGTAATTAGGGTTTAAAAATATAACTCACTTCTGTGTTTGTTAGGATTCATTGACAACCTAGGGCTTCATGTCTGTGATTTATCGATATGTGGGGTTGTCTTTATCTTTACAGAGATTGTCTTTAATACATTATCTTGCTTGCACACTAAACAAATACCAAAGTTTTGCATTGGCTACCTAGGTCAAAGCAATCTTTGCAAACAATGATCCCATTTTCTAAGACCTGGCAAGCTTACCATGGAAGGTACCTTTGTTGTGCATTCCTGAAACAACAAAATCAACCTGTCCAATTGTTTATAAACAAAGGAAAAGTAGACCTTAAGCAAAATATATATATATATATATATATATATAATATCATTATTACCAACATCGCGATGTTAGCGATAGTAATACTGATATTATATATATGAATATATATATTGCTTAAGGTCTACGATAGCATAGATCTGCAGGAATTCATAGCACTGCATCAAGTTTAGTTTCATGTGCACTCCACAATAAAGAAGTTGGGAATTTTCAGAAACAAAATTAAAATAGTAGTACTACAAGAAGGCATAATCTAAACGTGTTTAACAATATGAGAAATAGCTGGCTCCATTTGACCATGGGCAATATCAGCTAGTGCGCACAGATGACAAGAAAGTACACAGAGTGATCTTGATATCTGTGGCAGCAATACATGATACTTGTCCAGCGCATTGTAGAACTGCTATCGAGTTTTTGCTATCTCTTCTAGCAAGAAGGAAATAAGTCGCACTTCTAGCTAAAATTTTCAGCCATCTTTAGTGTACCTACTTCAGCCAACTCAGCACATGATTCAAGATTGCCATTTTTGTTTCCAAAAAACAATACCCTATTTCCATGCATTGATATAATGTCCTCCAGTTCATTAATGCAACATATACACCCATGGGCCATTTCAGAAATAATGCAGACCATTTTTTCTCGTTTACATAAAAAAGATAGGTTTCAGAAGAATAATTTTGTATTTCACTCACTGCTCCAAGACAAAAATTTCTTGAATCCTAAAAGGTGAACATGACCACACTGTTGGCATGATCCTTCTAGCCACTCCTAAGAAACAGGAGAATATTTCCAAGAAACCCAACAAACTAATAATGTCAAATAACTATATTTATCCCATGTGTGATGAGAGAGTGTGATGCTCAAAGGTGCCCCACTGTTGGAATGATCCCTCTAGCCACTCCTAAGAAACAGGAGAACATCTCCAAGAAACCCAGAAACTAATAATGTCAAATAACGATATTTATCTCCGTGTGTGATGAGAGGATGTGATGCTCCTATATATGCTAATTTCTCCCATATCTCTCATGTAGACCACAATCCTGACTGAGCTACTATTTTATAATTATACAAGTGGCCCTATTGTTGGCTGGAGGGATCACAACAGATCAATTCCAGCTATTATAGACCCAGTAATGCCTTAGGCCTCTATTGACAAGGGTGTATAGAACAGAACTTGAAAAGTATCAGGAGGCTAGTATATCACATATATGATGCTTGAACAGACAAACACCAGAGCACTACAAGGTGGCCTACTAAGCAACCCAGAGAAATTTCGGCCACTCCAATCAAAAGGTGGCTAAGGCCACGTGTCCATCTTCCTCCAGGTTGAAGGGAAGATTACAATATATGCTATACCACCTAAGATGTCGAATTAATTTGACCAACAACTTTATGAATTTGTAAAGCCAGGCCTGTCTGTAAGCCCTGCCAACCAAACACCGGAGGATGTATTATGTAACCATGAGGTCATAGATACATATAGCAACAGAGTACCAATACATCCCATGCATGCAGCTCCAAACATTTTGCAATAGAGACAAAACAATCCTGTACCAAAACCCTCCAAAATATTAATATTTGGATCTTACTTATTGAATAGCAATTTCCTGACCCTCACAACAGTAATTGGATCCATGGTGGGGTGGCAGGTGTGGGGGAGGGTTATTCTAAGCCCTAGAGGAAATCAGGAAATTAAATATGCATGCATCTGGGCACATCAACAAACAACCAGGCCGAAGCCTATGTTTTGTTGCAAGGCCTAAATATCGCTTTAGGCAGAGGCATCCAAAGTTTAAGTGTGATAGGTGATTCAAAAAATATAATTAGGCATTTGGTTTGAAACACCAGTCCAGGCAAATTACTTCTAGCCTCGCTTTTGCAAAGGATACAACAAGTTGGCAAAAAAAACTTGGAAGTCAAGTTTTATCATGTTTTACAAAAGCACAATGTGCTAGCGGATACGTGCGCCAACCAAGCCATTCTTCTGAAAATGGGGGATATCGTCGTCAATGACAAACTAAGCCACCAAGCAATTCCGTAGTTATTGATGAAGGACAATATCCACATTCCCCCATTGACGTCGTGTTCAATTAAGAAACCACATGGCAGAGCACAAAGTAAACTTGTCATTCAGCAGAGGATCCATGGTGAAGAGACTGCCTCCCTTAGCTCGTATGAAACCACATTCAATCTTGAATGCATTTGAATCCATGGGAAGATTTCCTTGGTATCATTGTGGGATAATGGCTGGGACTGAGGGTTATTCAGGGTGGAATTCCAAGCGTGCTGGCTCATTATCTGGTTTGGCGGACTCTGGTATCCTGATTTGGCTGTTTTGCTTGGTCTCCTTTTTGCTCTGGTGTACGGGTAAGCTGGACCATCCTCCTTTCATTTATTCATGTATTATTCATGTAGATTCAGAGTGTCTGGTGCAATTGTTTGGGGTACAGCGGTCTCCTATTGGGCCAACATCTCTGTTGGGGATTTCTCTTGTTTTCCGTATCTTCTTGGAATTATACAGCACTTGCCCTCTCTTCTGGGCTCTCTGCTCTTAATTGTCGGTCCTGGTCTTGGTTGGGTAGAGCCCTCTTGGCTCCAAATTTGCTCTGCCACCACCTTCTCAAGAACAGCGCGCTCTGTCTGGTTTCCTTGGGGGAGAGATTTAGTTTTCCTCTATTCATCAGCAGCATTTCTTAAGGGGTTCCTTGCTTATGAACTCAGAATTATTGCAGTTTGAATTATTGATCCCAGTCACCACTGCTTAAGCACGAATCAAACACACGGGAGCCCCAATTTCAAGTCTGGTATTGTACAGTTTTGGTTATCAAATGGATTGTAGAGAATTGCAGGAGATTAGGAGTGTTTTGAGAAGCCACGAGGAAGACATTCAGAGCAACAGAAGTGCTATAGTGACAGCTACAGGAAGAATCTAGGAACAGGACAATTTGGTAACCTCTCAAATTGCTTCAGTAATGGGAACCTTGGTTCAAGTCAAACATCAAATCTCTGTTTTGGAAGCGGATTGCAGTATGCTCCACACAATGGTTATAAATCTGTCTAAAGGGGATCAGCCAGGTGCATCTACTTGGGTGCAATCCATCAATTCAAACTGTGGGGCTCTCAAGGAAGATGAAACTGTCCACCAACTCCCGGGGAAAACGGAAATTGTCAAAGTGGACTCAGACTCAGCCACTGCAGCCCAGGACGAGGCAGCCAGCCGACATCGTTTTTGTTAGGACTGTATGTTCTTTAAAGTAGTTAATATTTAGGTCAATATTTGAAGAATATATACCTGCAATATCTACTGGAAGCAGTTGTTTTTGGCCTTGAAGAATATATACCTGCAATATCTACTGGAAGCAGTTGTTTTTGGCCTTGAAGAAAATATACCTGCAATATCTACTGGAAGCAGTTGTTTTTGGCCTTTTAAGGCTGTAGATATAGGATAGCAGATAGCCCTCTTTTTAAATTTTACTTAAGCCTTTTTAAATTTTACTTAAGACTTCTTAAAGCAGACTTTATTGTACTATAGATGTGAGCCTAGCTACAGCGGTTTGCTCAATATAAATATCCTCCAGTTATGGTTAAAAATAATAATAAAAACAACAGCATCTTTGGATCCATAGAACCTACGCAATTAACATCCTACCTCGACCTACTTATTGAAAAGTGTATATTGTCTATCATGATAAATCAAGGTAGCTCAGCTCATTCTAAAGCAACCAAAACATAAACGCACAAAAGAACATCCGTAGCAACTTATTCAGAAAAGGTCCAAGAATAGTTGGCAAGGGATGTATATACCCACCCATGAGTGCAGCCTCCAGCAAGTGGGTTTTCAAGAGGATCTGATCCATGGGAGTCATGGTGCCAATCTTAGTAGCCCTGTTCTGAATTTTGAGAATGCTGGTGATGCTGGATGCCATAATCACAGCCATTGTGCAGGCAAGGGTTTTAACCATTGCTGGACCTTTCCCTGTCTTCACTTGATCCAGAGCATTCATAGTCAGCTTTCTCAAGGGACCCAGTTCTATCATCAGAAGCAGTGCCACTGCCCCYTCAACAAACACCACCAGAAACAGTAACTGGATCATCTCCCAAACCCCTTCTTAAACCCCCTCCAAATAAATAAGTGGATATACACAAAAAGAATACCTCTTTATGCCCACAAAACCGACCTCCAAAGAATCCGTGTCTATATTTTTGCATATACTCCAGTGATAAACCAAACTGACTTATGGATTCGTTTCTTCTGCAGAATTCAATCAATCTCCAGCTCTGTTGCACAACAAAACCGACATGTGGATTCCAGGCAGTGACAAAGTAGGCTCCCGAGGTTTGCAATCCTTGTCAACAGATCCTAATTGGTCGGTGGACCCTAATGATTAGAAAGTCCTAATGATACCCATCATCCCACTTTACCTCAAACCCTACCGGAAAGGAAAGGTAAGTGGTTAGGAGCCTTTGGGATGGGAAAAAAACAGAGAGGACCCACGGCTATACTTTTGATCTGGGTAACACCCATGTCACCTTAAACGCGGACAAGTGCTTAACTATGTTATATTGGATTACAAGTCCTGGGTTGATTGATTGTTTGTCACTGTTGTAGCTGGGTTAAGCCTGTTTTGTTCGCTCATTTTGCAGACACTTCTACACCACCTCATTCAGATTCAGATTCCTTCGCCACAGATAAATATATCATCTTTCATATTCACATCCCTTCGCCGCTGACAAACAAATCTTCACTCACTCGAGTTTTTCCATCAATGGGCTGGGCTGGGATTGTCGTCATATCATCATAGGTATAGGTATAGCATATTAAATGGGAAGGCCGAGCTATGCTGTTTATAAGTCTTTTACTTTACCTTCACTTCCACTATCAATATATTAGTGTAATTAAGTTACAGATACCTCTAGATCATAAAAAAAATATTAAATAATATTAGTGGGTCAATAATAAAGTCATCATATGCTCCAAAACTATGAACATAGGGAAGCATTGGGAATTTTACTAATTTTTTTTATAATTGTTTTTATATTTTTGAAATTATGGTTACTGTTTTTTATATTATGAATTCAAAGAGAGCGGGTGGCATCCTCACGCTTGGGATGTTTACACTTATATCCTTACATTTCGTTGGTCTACATAGACATGGTGCACACACATTCTCACCTTTTAAATAAATATGAGTGTGTTTGTGTGCGCCATGTTTATGTTCAACATTATATATGTTGTAAAGCATAATGGAACGTTGATTTTGCTTTTGTATTAATTATATTAATTGTATTTTAATGTTAATGTTTTACTTTTGGGGTGGAAGGTGTGGGTATTATATTTGATTCTAAGGAATACATGAAACTAGTTTAGAATGGGGTTTAGGAGAAGCAAGTAATAATCAAGCTGAGGCATTGACTCTCTATTAAGGATTGGGGATATTTGATTCAAGAAGAACATTTGATTTAAGAAGAACAACAAGTTTATTGGTTATGGGGAATTCTTCTATTATTGTGAACATATGCATCATTTTTCTATCCCAAAAGATTGTGTTTTGGGAAGGCTCATCCACGGAATTCAAAAGAAAGTGAAGAAGTTTGACTTTGTAGTATATTTTCATGTGCTAAGAGACCAAAATTGCCATGCAAATCTCTTAGCAAATGGAGCCATCCATTTGAGTGAGTGAATCATAAGGACAAAAGGGAGGATGCTATATACATTTACAATCCCTTAAGTTAGGTGTTAACAATCGTAATCCATTATCACAATGAGCAACATAAGGTTTGACAAGTGGTGGAGCTCATTTAAGTGGAAGAGACATGCAATAACACCCCAAAGCTTACAGATACCCTTACACACTTCATCCACAATGGAGGATCAATCTCATATTGACCTTGAAATGATTATGAAGATTGGAGATGGGATAATTGGGATTTGGACTTGGTTGGCTTTCAAATGGTCGATCAAATTGAGCATATGGAGAAATTGGGCTTGCGTTATCTTCCTGACGTTTGTTTGAATTGTTCTGTTTGGATTGTTATGTTTGAATTGTGCTTATTTGAATTGCTATGTTTGGAGGAACGTGGAAGTAGTGGACCATAACTTGTGTTGGGTATGAGTTTTATTTCAGGCCAAACTTGGGAATTTACTTTTCATTCTGGAGTTCACTCTATGTGGATCGGTGGCGTTTTAATTTCCTCTGTAGTAGCACCTGGAAGAGTTGGAACATGGTGAGGCATAACCACCCTGGATGTTGTCTTTTGAGCAAATCTCTAGACCTACATTGAGCCGTGAGGAGACATTAGAGGCTTCTTACAGATAATCAAGTAGTCATTTCCCACTTGTAGAATAGAGTCTGTAATATGGATGAAGCTCAAAACATTGGTCATGGAAAGTTATTGGAGATAGTGACACAACATAAAAGGATTTAAGTTTATTGTAGTATGTTATACAAACCGGTTCTTGGCCTTGCCAGAAGCTCTTTGACTACAGTTTCCAACCCAAGGATGTCAATTGGGTTTGTGTCCAAGAAAAAAAATACGAAATAGTACAATAAGCCCCTAGTGACCTGGAAATGGAACATGTGGAAGAGGAGCTCAAGCTAGCAACAAAGGATAAACATGAAGCCCAAAGTGGACATGGTTTTCTTGATTCTAGGTTCAATTATGTTTTGTAAAATAGATTTGTTATTAAGTTGGTATATTAAGATATATATCCATAAAATATTATGAAACGATTTTGTGCAAGACAAAAGACAAAACAATTAAGAATATAAAGCTTATTTTTATATAATGAATATTTTTCGAATGTTTAGTTCTTGGAAACCCATAATTTTTTAATATATATATATACTTTAATAGTCAAATCGTTATGCGAAGGATGTCCCTTGTCCCACAAACAAGGGGGTCCGATACACCAATTTGGTGCCTAGCTTGGCCATGACCTTCAAATTATATTATTATTATTATTATTATTATTATTTATATTTAAAATAATAAATTTAAAAAGTAAAATACATATTCTTAATCATTCAACTATGGACCATCTTATCACACTTTGGATCATTGCATAGGAGTGTCACAACAATAAAACCAATCTCCTTTGTTGTTTCATTGACTTTAGGAAAACTTTTGACATTGTGCTTAGGACCAACCTTTGGAATAGATCAGAAGAGCTAAAAGTTCCCTCCAGGTTGAGAGTTGTTGCGGTAAGGTTGTGTGAGAACGGTATTGCCAAGTTTGGGAGCATTGAGGGTTGGTCAGAAGAAATTAACTGCAATATAGGAGTCAAGCAAGGTTGTCCCTTATCCCCTACCCTTTTTGGCATTTACATTTGAAGATTGTTTGGAAGTCGTAGGTTGTGTAGGACCAACTCTTGCTAGTGTAGTATTCATCCTTCTTCTCTATGCCGATGATATTGTTCTTATAACAATGAATCTCTATTACCTTAGTATGCAGGTTAGAATCCTCAAGGACTTATGCTCGAATATAGATGTGACTATGAACATTGACAAAACAAAGATTATGATCATTAAATCCAACAAGATCACCTACAATAATTTTGTATATGACAATAATATCTTGAAGGAAGTGCCTTCATACAAGTATCTTGGAATTGATATTCATCACAAGCTCAATTGGAACTATAGCATTGAGAAAAGGATAAATGGAGGGTGGAAAGCTTATTATGGGCTTGAAAATAATTGTAAATTAGCAGACCTTTGGCTATAGGATAAGAAAAAACTCATCTTTGAGACTCTTGTCACTTCGGTTATCTTATATTGATGTGAAGTTTGGGGATGCAGTATCTCTTGAGAATCCTGGAGAAAGATAGAGCAGATCCAAAAGAATTTTATAACTTATAATCTCAAAATTAAGGACAATACACCCTATCATATTCTCATCATTGAAGTGAGCCTTTCCCCCATTGAGAGCACAACTATGATTATGTACTTAATGTATAAGAAGAAGATAAACAACGTGGATAACAAGAGGCTCCCCAAAATTGTTTCAAACTCTAGCCAAAATCACTAACGGCTCAAGCAGGGATGGCATAATGATGCCAAGTTTTAGCTAAATCATTGGGGAATAAAAGAAGTTATTATGCAGAATACCAATGATCTTAAAAATATTGTACAAGCTAAATTTAAGGAGAATCTATGGTGCGATAAAGAATTAGAGGATAAAAGAAAATTAAGATATTATAAGGAGGTGGCTAACCCCAACCTTGAAGATCAAAAGTATCTATTTGTTTTGACTAGCGTAAATAAGAGAATCAATATTGCTAAAATAAGAACTAATTATCATGACCTGCATAGTGAAAATTGGTGTTGGGCAATCCCCAAAACACCATGGCAAGAAAGAATATGTCACATTTGTGACACTAAGAGGGTTGAAGATGAAAAGCACTTTCTCCTAGAATGCCTTGTGTATACCCAAATCAGATCCCAATTTCCAAATACTCGTCACAATACTGGCATTCCTAATCTTATAAGTCATCAAAACTATAGTGATCTTGGAACGCTTCTCTTAATGCTTTTCAAGAATCGAAATAACATTTTAAAGAAATCCAAGTAATCTCTTGCTCTTCTTAAGGTCCGATAAACCAATTTTGGTCTCGGTGAACGTTAACCATCATCATTATCATCATAATACCTTAAATAAAATAAAAATAATTATTATCATTTATTGTATCAAATCCATATAACAAGGCAAATAGATTTTCATCTTTGTATACATAAGTAGATTAATTTGAATATAATTATATAAGTATGTATCGTCCTTTTTTCTATTTCATTAACAACTATTTTAAAGTTAATAAACCTCGGGCCCCTACTTTATGCAACTAGCGCTTTCCAAGAGCATGTAAATTAGGCAGATCTTCTAGGGTATGGACTTTTTATGGTGACAGTTTTTCTGGTTCTGAGGCTTAATACCTCTTTTGATACAGCCTATGTGTTGGCCTCTATCTTCTATATCTTCATATCCTTTGGTGTTTCTTGGGATGTAATATTCTGCTTTGATCACACTTATAAAATAAATACAACGAGAAATTTTCTCTTGGAAAAAAATTAGGAAAATCTTATATATAATAATGGTATAGTTATGAAAGGTTGTGCAAATGATATCTATCTTTTAAAATAAAATAACTTACTTAAAGTGGTATGTTATAAAAGGGAAAGTGTCCTAAGTCTTAAGTGGTGTGATCAAGTCTTTCTTCTTTAATGAGGGAACAAGGGAACGGAGAAGGATGGAGGGAAACGAGAAACCAGAGAATTCAAATTTGTGAACAAGCAAGAACAGAGCTAGCCATATCCGAGGAGGTTTCATGGATTCTTCCTTCGTTTTACGGCCTGGTTTGTTGGATCTTTTATCCTACTTGTCTATTAGTTAGTTTCTACTGCTAGTTTTTTCCAATTTCCTTGCTTCCTTTGGAGTTTTATCCAAAGTTTGGTTTCCTTTTACTTCTACCACCCTTCACTGCCATTTATTACTTTCTTTGGAAATTGAACCTTTGGCCGGTGGAGTTTACCTGTCGTCATCCTTTCTCGAGTTGTGGGTAAGTGTTGAACAGGTGGTCTTTATCTAAGTCACTTGTCAGGTGAGTTATTAAATTGCTTCTTGTCCTTCTCCCTCGGAGGACCCTTAGCCATTGATTTTCTTGGTTGGGTTAAGTGCCTTCCAAGTGGAGGCAGGATGGAGAGTCGTCGTTTAGAGGCGATTAATAAGGAGGTTAATGTGCTCTTAAAAGAGTCGTTGGAGGCCTTTTGGAAGGAAAATACTGCTTATCCTTCTCATTTTACGTCGGGAGAGGTTTCGAAGTCCCTATCTAAAGAAACTCTTCCCTTTGGTAGACAGGCGTCTGCTCAGTCTCGTCTTAGTAGCTCGTTACATACAGTCAAACCTTCTTTAGATACTTTCCTGCCATCGCTTTCAGATCCGTCTTGTAGCATTAAGTCACCTAAGGAGAGGTCGGCTCCTGGTTCCCCTGGTAAACCTAGAGAACCTCTAAATAGTTTAAAAGCTTCAGCGTCAAGGTCGGCCCGTAAGCACAGGAAACAGTGGACGGTGAAGCGTACTGTTAGAAGATTAATATTGGGAGCTGACGTTGGTTTAGAGGACTCGTGTAGAATGGCTATTTGTGGCCTTGTTGGAAGACTCACATATAGCAACCTTTGTGTGGAAAGATTTTTTGTTTGGATAGAACGTGTATGGGTTCCAGTGTTAGGGTATCTAGCGGAGGTAATCTTTTTAACTAAACGATGGATTGGAATTATTTGTGCGACCCCAGAAGACACAGAGTTACTATTAAGTAGAAAATGGGTCAATGGAAATAGTAGCCTTATGCTCAAAAGATGGAGACTGGCCTTCAATCCAGAAACTAAGTATTTCTCGGTAAGACATATTTGGGTAATGCTTCCAGGGATCCCTTTGTATTTATGGAACGAACGAGCATTGATAGCTATCGGGAACAATCTAGGGAACTTCATAATGGTGGATAAAAAGAATTTAGAATCGACAAATAGAAAAGTCGCTAAAGTATTGGTTGAAATGGATGTGCACTTGGGTCTGTCAGCGACTATGGAGGTTGAGTGGTGTGGTTTATGCTATCAACAAAGAATAGATTACCTCGGGTAACCTTTCAGATGTAGTTACTATCGAAGCACTTCTCACCTGAGGAGAGACTGTAAAGGTTTCAAGGAAGAAGAAAAGCATCTTGAAAAGCAAGGTTTTCCTTACAATACTCCAGATTCATCTATGGATACTGATTTTTATGGTTTTGAAGGAAGTAGAGATGACAGGATTGATAAAAGTTTTTTGGAGCCAGCCAAAACCACTATCGGTAAGTTACAGTTATACTGTCCTACTTTTTTCAATTCCCTTTCAGTTTTGGAACGCCAAATAGTTAGTTCTTCTATTTGGCTGAAGAATTCTATTTCTAAGTCAGCCAGTTCACCTTTAATGGATTTTGAAGTTCCACAAAACTCTGCACTTCCCCCGAGGGATAACTCTACTTTACCCTCTCCCTCGTTGGTTACTTCGCCCTTGGAACCTGTGAGTCCTTCAGGTGTTTTGGTATCCAAGAAAGATCTTAATCCCATTGGAAATTCTTCTCCAGAACCTTCCTTATCCCTTGAGACCTATAACAATCAGGAGTACAGTCATCACTTGTCGGCCAGCCAGCCTCTGCCACCTGGGTATAGGGAACCTAAGGAGGACGTTTCTAACCTTTTTGTTGTTTTGGATTCCTTCATACCCTTTCTTCTGTTAGAAAAACAGGACCGTGGAGCAATAAAATAAAACAAATGCGGAAACAAAACACATAAGATACAAAATACAATAGAGACACAGATTTATGTGGTTCACCCAGTGTGGGCTACGTCCACCAGAGAAATTGTCAGGTCCTTCCTTTATTATTATCCAGCATATGAAGGGATACAACCTACAACAAACCCATTGTAACTTCCTCTTCTTTCTCTCACAGTCTCCTATCTCAGAATACAATATTCGCCATCAACGATCGCCGCAATACATTTCCCTCATAAAAGAGGGTTGCCTTCTAGAGAAAAACACCCTAACCTAATCTCTATCATTAGATCTGCGACCTTATAATGAACGATCCAGATTTACAATGAAATTACAATATACATTTACAAGGTAATTTTTCCTTCGGGGGCTTCCCCCCTGAACCCCCGTTGGGGGCCCACTTGCCCCCAAACCCCCCAGCCGGGGGGATAGCCCCCCCAGACCCCACTAAGGGGGTACCCCCCATATGCACTCCCATGTGTGGAAGAGTGTACATACTTATGGGGTGTAAATACTTCATGGGGTATAAACATGACTGAAAGTAAAAGACCTCTAAATCAGGAAGATAATCAAGCTCCACAACCAACAATCTCCCACTTGGAGACTGATCTCGACAACTCCACCGCTGCTGTATATGTTGGACTCTGAACCTTCTTGGACCTGGCAAATTTCTCATCTTCATCTTCATTCTTGAAGACCAACTGAAACTGAGCAGTAACTTAGTTTCTCCCCAGTTACTCCCTTTGTTAACATGTTTGTAGGATTCTAGCTAGTGTATATCTTTTCCAACTTCAAATGACCATCTTCCAAGGTGGATCGTATGAAGTGGTACCTCAACTGTATATGCTTAGTCTTTGAATGGAAGGCTGAGTTCTTTGCAATATGAATGGCACTCTCACTGTCACAGTACAACCTGCTATTCTCTTGCTTCTTTCCCAATTCCTCCATAAACCTTTGTAACCAAATAATCTCTTTACTAGCCTCTGTAGCAACAACATACTTTGCCTCTGTTGTTGAAAGTGAAACAACCTTTTGCAGTTTTGAAATCCAACTTACTGTTGTTCCACCTATAGTAAACACATACCCTGTGGTACTCCTCTTGCTATCTTTATCACCTACCATATCTAAATCAACATATCCTTGTAGAACAGTTTCTGAACCTCCAAAACATAATGCATGATTAGCAGTACCTCTCAAGTATCTAAGAATCCACTTTACTGCCTCCCAATGTTCTTTACCTGGATTGTTCATATATCTGCTCACAACTCCCACTACATGTGCAATATCTGGTCTTGTGTAAGCCATTGCATACGTCAAGTTGCCAATTGCTGAAGAATATGGGACCCTAGACATGTATTCTATCTCCTCCTGTGTCTTGGGACACATTTCCTTAGTTAATTTAAAATAGCTGGCCAAAGGTGTACTAACTGGTTTTGCATTCTGCATTCTAAACCTCTCCAGCACCTTCTATGTGTACTCACCCTGAGACAATGTCAGTTTGCGATTTTTCTTGTCTCTTGTTATTCTCATACCAAGAATTTTCTTTGCAGCACCCAAATCCTTCATCGCAAATGAATTGGCTAATTTCTTCTTGAGCACATTTA
>ML824146.1:9183-19949 GCA_009831015.1 Picea engelmannii | reverse complement strand
TTTTTGTTTGCTCTACTTCTGGGGTTCAGTTTTATAAACCCATCCTCATCCTGCTGTGGTTTGGGGTTTTTCGCTTCCTGTTTTTTATTAAGAGGGAATTCTCTGATCAAGTGGCCATGTTCATGGCATCTTCTACATCTAAAGGGGATCTGTTCGTAATCTATGTTTTGGATCCATTCCTCATCCCTAAATTCCAGACTTATGGCTTCTGGGAGTGCTCCCGACACATCCATTTCTATGCAAATTCTTGCGTAAGATGTATATCTCTCTTTTAGGGTGGCTTCTGAGGTCTTCACATATTTCCCCAGTTTGTTTCCTATTGCTTCGAAAGTAGAGGGTAACTAGTAGTCTAAAGGTAAGGAATAAAATCTCATCCAGACTGACACCTTTTTGAAAATCTCTTTTTCTAGGGAGAAAGTTTCCTTCCATGGCCGCATGTACAGTCCTGCCGAGGCGTGGAAGTATGGACCTCCCTCAAAGACTCTATCCCTGTCCTTTAGGTTCATGAATACTGCTATGAATAAGCCTTTCGAGCCCAGGTGGAGCTCCACTTCTCCGTTTGGCTTCCAATGGTATTTAATCTAGCTGCGCAACGTTATTTCTGTGGGCCACAAACCCATGAACTTACATATTAGTGCATGCGTCTTCATCTGGTCCCTATAGAGTTGTGTTTGTGGATCCTCCAGTATCACCTTGGGTATCATTGTTGTTTTGGGTTTGCACGGGTTGCACCCTTCTACCCTGTTGGGCATCGTTGTGTCTTGCACCTCACTGTGAGTTTCTATGGCTTCTTCTCCCATGCACTCACTTTTTCCCCGATTCCTTTCATGACCTTTTTCTGGGTCTGATCCCGAGGTGCCCGTCATTGGTGCCTTGAAAACTATGCCTCTTGGCCCTTTCCCTCTGTCTACCACTACCTGTTTGTATGAGGGGGTACCCTTACCCCCTCCTTTGGTGCTCATGTTGTCCTCTGATATGGCCGCGACTGTCAAATCCTAGCTTGCAATTGCTCCGCGACTTAGAAGAGTTTTTTAAGGTATTTTCCAGTTTAAGTCCTAACTAAAATATCATGCTTATAATCATGATTATTACAAATTTATGAACATGACATTTGATCATTTTGTTCTTGTTTACTTTCTTTGTCAAAACTCTTCACTTGTTGATGATAATTAAAACTTTGAAAACCAAAATTTTCATCAACTTTAAACTTCTCTTAAACATTAATTTCTTGAAAATCAAAACTATCGTATATACACTTACTATCATTTGAAATTGTTGTGAATGATAGCTCAAAGATATAATTTTGTCGAAAATTGTTTTGACCTTTGTCCTCCATGATAAGAAAAAGATCTGTACCTTTTTTAAGACTTTCAAGTTCATTCATACCATAATTGTCCAGATATGTTTCTTCATAAGCAAGTAAATCTTCTTTATCCTCATTGTTAACATAAACTTGTTCTTTCAGCTCTTGAACACATTCAAACTTTTTTCTAAAATCATTAAAATTTGAATCTTTAAATTCTAATGATTAATCCATCTATTTGAAAATCATCAAAATCTTCATAAACACCATAAACTGGTGAACTAATAAACTTTTATGAGGATTATGCTTGCCAAATATGTTCTTCTTTAATGTCAAGCTCTGATTTTGAATCATAATTATCATATATAGGCTGATAAGATAAGGATAAAGAAATTTGTTTGTAATCATCTTGAGAATTTTCTTGAATATGTTCATAACAACTCTCTTGTTCATTTTGCTCACTATACAAATCACCCAAAAAATTAATGCAAAAATCAATTGCACAATGATTTACCTGTTGTTGATCTGAAATTTGCATGTCTAATTCTTCTTGTTCATCTTTTTGCTCTGATGTATTCAGATTCTCCTTTATTTGATCAGGTAACATCCCACAAGCCCACATATTGTTTTGAATTTCTTCAGCATCCATAAACATTTGCTGCAAGGTAGAAGACTTCCTTTCTCTAAGGTAAAAGGTTAAATGACGATGATGTGCTAGTTCATAGTATACCTTAGCAACAACTTCTGATGGACGAATTTCAATAGGCAAATTGTTATAGACATTTTCAAATCTCTTGTTGAATTTCATAACTTTTTCATTATTCCTTCTTTTTGAAGCATAAAAACATAAAGATGTTGTTCATGAGATTTCCTTTTAGGCCACTTGTGCAGGAAAGCATTATTAAAATCAATCCAAGAATCAATTGATTCATCTCGTAAGTTTCTAAACCATCTTTTCACTTCTCCTACTAATGAATGAGTGAATAACCTCATAAAAACATCCTCATACCGAATATCTAAATAATCTGTGAAATGTTCAAAGGTTGCCATGTGCCTTTCTGTTGTAATATCATTTTCTCCATTAAATAAAGGAATGTATTTAAGAAATTTAGGAGGTAAGTCATGAAGAACTAATGGCAGTTTGAAAGGTTTATATTTGTTTAAAGCTTGAGGATAAATCCTTGCAAGTTGAGCATTAGAGATTGAAGGAATTGGCAAATTAATTTCATTCATAACTGATGTATAAGCTTGAATATGCTCTGAGAGAATATGGGTTTGGGATTTTTTATCAAGAAAACTTTAAAAGGACACTTATGTAAGAAGCTCATCAATATTAACATAAGGTACTAGTGAAGGGAACTTATTTTCTTGAGTAATATGAGAAGAAGATAGGATTTCTGTTTCAAAGATCTGAGATGAAGTTTTGAACTTTCTATCCTCCGAATCTATAAAATAACAGAAATTTTCTTCCAAATGTAAAACATAGAACAACACAGGACCAAACAACAAATCTGAAATTTCTTGAAAGAAAGTTAACATTTGATACTTGATTATTTTACAATGCTTCTTCATTTATTTGTCAAAGGATGATCTCCAGTGGAATCCTTAGAATTTATTTAAAATGGAAAAATCAATTGATTCTTCAAGTTTTGGAATAGAAAGATAATGGAGTCGCCAGGTGAAAGATTTTAGCTAACCTAAGTTTTGTTCACCATCAAAAGATAGGTATAATTGTTTTACCCAGGGAAAATATATCGAATCTCGTCCCCGACAACGACACCAAAAAATGTTGTATTCCTTGAGATATTTCCTGGCTAGGGAAACAATTCCAAGGACATTTTAGAATTTTAAGTGATTGGGGTTTTGGAATCTGTTCAAAGAACAAAGGGTTTAAAACTGGTTTGGACTAAAGTTTTATTATAGTTTTTTAACTATTATAAATCAAAATATAAAGGACAAAAATCTTAATACTGGCACAATTTGAATTGTCATTGGAAGAATAGTGGGAAAACAAAATCAAGGATAAATTGATGTATCAGAAGATAAATATCAATTTTATCTCTGATAGAGGAAAAAAACAGATTAAATATAAATGAGTTATCTATGTGTTTATATAAAATTACATTTCAAAACATAAACAAATTATAGACTTAAAAATACAGGTCACAATTTAAACTTACAATTGAAATTGATGAAATATGCATCTTTAACAAATGCTTGATGAAGACAGTAGTGGTCGTACTAAATTGCATTTTGCATATAACTCATGAATACTTGAGAAAGAAAGAAGTTAACTAGAAAACATACCAATAGAAAACACATGCCAAATTCCAAAATCTAGAATCCTTTATTGTTTGTAAAAATAAATTTTATTAAAAGGTTTTTTAGGTGTCAGGTCCAAATCCCCCCCCCCCCATTATTACATCGAGCTTCACTCTTTTTATACAAAATGAAATTCAACAAAATTAGTTATGGATGGMTATTCTTCAGCCTCTTAGTTACAATAACAAAACCATCTATAAAAAATTGGAAGATTGTGATTGACTTTGTTGAGGTTGTTTGAATAAATTATCCATGAATCAGTTGAAATATGAGGTCRCCAATCCAGATTTAGCTTGGAAGATTCTCAGAACTAGAAAATAAATCGTCACATTYGAATTTATGCAGGAGACATGGCCTTTCCTCATCGACATAGATTATTTAGGATATCTTTGATAAATTTAGCCACAAARTTGTAATAACGCTTCTAGAAATTGGAGACGTGGCRTTTTCCTATTCGTTTTCGCGTTTGGCCTAGTGGATTTGAAATGGACCCAAGACAATACGCGATAAAACCTRCAGCCGAGACACACATACATGCTTAATTATATTGCACATTGGCTAAATGCCTACTCTTAAACCTCTACAAAGGAAAACTTTCACAATGTATGATTTGTGGATATTTACACTTCTATTTTGGATAAAATCTATTAGTTTGGTGTGTATATAGTCTTATGGCACATTTTTGTGCTTAATACTGAAGGATGCACCACATGTCTAAAACATTTTTTTTTAGATAATGCATTTTTCATCAATGCGTCAAAAAAGTAAATAAAAAAGTAGGACTTTCATATTGTAAAAGCAAATTAAACAAAATACCACTGCATTGTTGTGTCAAAACTAGAGGGGATACTTATGCAAAAGACATTTACCAAGTAAAATATCAAAGTGGATAATTTTTTTGAAGAGAATAATTCACAAGGAGTCATCACATGTTGCATAGAAATCTATTGAGGAGAAATTTCAGGTATGTATCTTCATTCTCTCCTTCTCAACAAAAAAATTCCTTTGATTTATTCACAAATTCCTTGTATTTTTGTTTTTTTCCTATGCATATTTATATTAAATTTCAATAAAATAGAAGTTTTTAAGATTCCTTCGATACTATAAACCCTACCTTTATTGTTGCTTCCCTTTAGTTGTTTTGGTTTTGCGAACATTGGCTTTGTTGTTGCTTCCCTTTATCTTTTTGTTACTGCAAACCATAACTGTAAGGGTTTAGTTTCTTTATACCATCACAAATGATATTGTTTTTTTCACGGTTAGTGTATTTTTCATTAGGGTGTTTGTTTAACATAAAAGTTAGACATTTTGTTTAATGTGGACTTTTATATTGTCCCATTTGGTATGTCAATAGGTTACCAATAATTGTAACTATTATTTTTTACCTTTTTTTATTACAAACCTTTATATTATCCCATTTTTTTATGATGAGGGATTCCTTATTCTTTTATACATAAAATGTTTTTTATTTTATTTTATTACACTCCACGTTGTTGTAAAATATTATGTTGTCGATTAAATATATGGATGATTTACATTAGTACAATGAATGAATGAATGTGTAATCAATTGATGTTTTTTCAAGGATAACCTCTCAAGGAAACCTCCAAGCACTTCCTTGCATTTTGTGGATAGTACCCAATTTAATCTTTTTGGTTTTGATTACAATGCCTAGCTCGGTAGGGACATCAAGTAACACACAAAATAGAGGTAGCTAACACATGGATAGACTTCAAGACTCCTACATGAAGCTCAAAGCACTCGACCACTAGAGCTAGCCCATCGGGCTAAAAAAAGTGTTTAGAACACTTCATCCCACCCTTAAGAAATTAAGTGAGAGTGATATTGTTGGTACCTTTCCAGCCCCATAAAAATTGAGGAGTATACCCCTTACTTTCACCTTACATGTGTTCTTGGATGGGCTTAAAGATCCTCTTGACTTTCCCATTGAAACAATCCTCGATGAGATTTGAACCTAGGTGGGCAAGAGAAAAGTCCTCTTGCTTTCCTGTTGCAACACATGCTCATGTACAAAAAAGAAGAAGTCAGGAACATATTGTCCCAACCTCAAGCACTTAAGCGACAGTGAGATTGTTGGCACCTTTTTTACCCCAATTGAAATGTGAGGGACAAACATGTTACGAGTGGGATTGCAACCTTGATAGGGAGGATAACAACTTCTCCTTGTAACCAAACTAACTAGACCTAATTGACATGTAATCAATTGATATGTTTGTCTAAATGATACAATACATTAAGGCAATGATTATATCCAAATATATTAAATAAAATATTTTAAAAATAGTATTATTATGAAAATGATTTGGTTTTCTGACCAGTGCCTGAATGTTTATGGAAAAAACAAGAAACAATAACCTACTCTTGCATACCAAAAAAAATATCAATTATTTAGCTTCCAGGGTTACTAAAAAAGCATTTACACCATGTTCGAGGGTGCTTCATGTAATGTGGGGTGCATGGTGTATAGATTGACCTTGGTTGTTTTGTGATGGAAATGCACATGTGGAGGCGGCTTGCTCTTGCAATGTTAGATCTTGTATGGATTTCTATGTGGATTTCTTCCTTGAAGCATTGGAAACATTTAGACAACTCGGTGGCATTCTTTGTATTGACCACATGGAGATTAGTTGCTTGTTTAGAGGATGCCTTGCTTTAGAGGAGAAGCGTTGGGCATTTTAGAGAAGGGCGTTGAGCCCTAGATGGCATGGGAACACTTTGATCATTTGCATGGAGGCATGTACTTAACTTGAGGATGCTTGGGTTGAAGGAGGAGTCATGTAGGTGTCATGGACCTAGAGGGGAACATTGCTTTAGAGGAGCATTGGATCCTTTGAAGGTTTGTGGAGGAGTAGCACTATACACATCTCGCGGAGCATTCATGCCTTAGAGATTTTTCTGTTGACAACAACATTGTGTTTCTTGACATGTTTCCCTTTGGAGTGTAGCACTTCACATGTGTGGGCCTACTTATGTTTTGTAGGTTGCTTGTAGTGGACATACATATTACCGAGAGAGAGAGAGAGAGAGAGAGAGAGAGAGAGAGAGAGAGAGAGAGAGAGAGAGAGAGTTTTCAATTGTCCAATACTTGTGTAATTGCATATTTAATTTCCAACTAGCATTGTATTCATGACTTGGTAATTTCCAACACTTGTGTGTCTTGTTGATTTGACATAAATTAATGTTAAAATTGTTAAGGGTTTTAACATTGATCTTAAAGATAAATATGGTAGATTTATTGCTATAATTTTTCCTATAATAAAGTGAATTTCAGACTTGGTTTATGCTTGGAAAAATGTGTCCTAAGGGCTCAAACTTGTTGGCATATGTTTGGTGTCTTTTCTCATGGGTTTCCTAGTGTGTTGGGTTGAAGTGAGATGAAATATTGTCCATTGTTTGCTACTGTAAACTAATATTTTAGATTACCCCTAAAGTTGAAGTTCACATGGACTAGATCTAGGAAATATCCTTGTGAGGAAAAATTTATGTTTTGCATTAAAAGACAAAGACCAAACAAATTTCTACATAAATAACATGTAGGGAATTATGGCACTGAAACACATCAATGTAGTTCATCACTTGTACGCATCGGTGCGTTTTTGTCATTGGTACGCATCGATGCATGTTTAATATATAAGCACATATTTGCATGTGATTTTATCACGCACCAATGCACCTTACACTTATCTATGCACCAATATGCCTTACAGATATCTATGCACCAATGCTCCTTGTATGAATGAGAGCATTGATGTACAATTATGACTTTAATTAATGAAGCATCGATGATCATACCTATATTAAGTACATTGATGTTCCTTATTGCAACATCAACACCATTACCTTGAAGATATAATTACCATTGCCATTATTGTTACCATTACCATTATTGTTACTATTACCATCACTGTTATTAGGATTTTGTGGTGCACAAGGATATATATTGCACCAACGCTTAACAATATATAGGACCCTGGTGCTTTAGATTATAAAAGAAAATCACTATTGCATCTTAAATATGGATGCATCTATGTGCCATTGTGCATGCAAAGCAACAAAGAAAAAAAATCCTCTAGAACCTCTTGACACCTAGATTTTTTAGTTATAATAAACTTCTCTAAAACCTATGCAAAAATCCCCAATATCTTTAACAAAGTTTGTTTGTTTGTTTGTTTTTTCCTCCAAAAAGTCCATTTCCTTGTAGCATGGATGATCCGAAGGGTCAAAGTGAATCAAACAAGTGACGAAAGGCCAAAAGACCAAAGATAAAAGGTGGTAAAGGACCCTACCTAAATGTTATACATCCCCAAGAGGCTATATATCTAAGTTAGGGTAAGACGACCAAAGGAAGGTGGCCCATCATAAAAGGACGATAGAAAGATAATGGTGTCAACACTTGGTGGGTCACACATGGATACAACACAAAAGTGGACCACATCAAGATGTCCTTAGCAAGTAATCATATATGCATACTAAAGTGTGAAATACATATGCTACCACATGATATTCCTAATATACACAAGCACAACATCGTTGAAGGGAACATTGAAACATGATTGTTAAAACAAATTAGCCATGGGACAAAATGTACTTTTCCATTAGTAATAATGATGATGAAATGTGAACTTATAAAATAAAGTTTATAGAAGCCATTAATCTCATTCACCTCGAGGTGCCATATTCCAAGTTGAGAAAGGATAAAAGATCATATGGCCCAAAAATATTCATAACACAATTATATTTTCCTTTTGTTATTACAAGAAAAATATTTGTGGATTTCATATACTAATAATCCTATGAGACATACATATTACCCTTAAAAAGAGAAAGTTGAATACTCAATCATAGCATATCCGTTGGCTCTTATATTTGTCATTTTCCATGGTCACTTAGTGAAAAAGATTCAATACACGTAAGTTCGTGGATTTAGAAAAAATCCTCCCATTTTTTGATATATCTTATCCTCTTATTTTTGTAATCTCCTGTTTGTAAACCCAATTAGAATTATTAATAGTCCCCTGTGAGAAATTTACTTTTCTAGAAAATTTGTATCAACATTTAAAGGATTATGTATTCCCATTTAATTTAGAGTACCCTACCAAAACAAATGTTGAGAAAATTAAATAACCTTACATAATATATAAAATCATGTAGTATTTTTAGAACTTCTAGGGTGGCCCATGCTTTGTGATTCTTATGAAAACTTGAATATGTAAGGAGCCATAATTTGATTCATCCCTGAAAATGAAAAAAAAGTTCACTACATGAACCTTGCATAGTTGTCACGAAAAATTCCAAAATATTAGAGAGAAATTTCATTAAAAGGATGGAAGACTCTTTTCATCCAATATTTTCCAAACACCTTTAAGCAATTACACAGGGTTTATCTTTAGGCAATTGTATGGGGTTGGAGTTGTAGTTAGTATAAGGGTTGTCCAACAATGCTATTACAGTGCCACATAAGAAAGGGATACTTTTAATGCTTCCTACCTGTGATGCTTTCAAGACATGAGGATAATTGGATGTAAGATTATGATAAAACGTCCATGCATAAGTGACATTGTATTTCCAGGTTACCTTGTATGAAATGGCATGCATGACATGACAGAAATGAAACAAGGCTGCATAGCAGCATATACCTGTCGCTATGCAGAATTGAATTTCAAAATTTGCACTTGTTGTTGTGTAAGGGAGTTATCCATAAACTACCAAATTTTGACAAAAGATCTTATGTCAAGGAGTAATCTAGGAAAGTGAAGAATAACATTGGCAAAGCAGAGCCCGTTTTCACATGGATAATCTATCCCTATCAATACGAAATATAAGAATATGTATATCTATATGTCTCCATATTCAAGTCTATGGCATGATACTTATGATCATATACAAGTCTATGGCATGATACTTATGATCGATATCATAGCCGTAGTCGTGCTCATCAATATGAAAGGATTTCTATTGAATCAAATATTTTTTTCTAGTGGAAGAGTATGGTATTTTACCCAACGCATATGGTGAACTATCAACTCTCATTCTCTCACTCTACAAAAGTCGCACAACACAGGGTTAGAAGTAGGCCCGTACTATCAACACACGGTTTTCTAGAAAATGTTGAACCAAATTTATTTCCTGTCGTCAATGTGGAAATAATGGAGTGGGATAACTCGAGCAATCTTCCCTCCCAAGTTACTTTTCTGGCAGGTTCTTTGGCAACCCACTTTGAAATTTCCAGTCAGTCCAGAAATCTGATCGATTTTTTGAGCATCTGGATTGGTTTAAAATGGGGCAAAACCCCCAGGGTATGGTTTCGAAATGCATGGACCTTTGATCTCTAGGAAGGCTAGCTCGAGTCACTCCATTCTCTTCGAAAGAAGGCCAGCTCTTAGGCATGTGCCCTTCCATGCGAAACTAAAACTACCCCTGAAAATATGGCCGGATTCAGGCCCCTTTTTTTTGCCTGAAAAGTGGAACTCGGGAGGGAATATTGCTACTGAGTTAACCTACTCCGGAAATAACGGGTTGGTTTTAATAACCAATCAGATTTTAACAAAATGCTTTTAAGTAATTAAAAAAATAAAAATAAAATTATTGTGTAATGTAAAATTTGGGAAAAAACTGGGAAATGTTTGGTCCACCGTCCATTAATAGGTGGTGAACGCCCATATTGATAGCTATATACCTATAGGTGACATGTATAATAAGTACATTTAAATTTTGAAGATAATTGAGAAAAGAAAATAAAGATCATATGACATGTAACACACATTATAGAGAGTTGTGGATGTAGTCTAAACGTTTTAGGTTTGATCCATTTATGCAAAATGCTTAAGGGGTTTTCAACACGTTGAATCCATTTATACATTCAGAAATAAAATTTAAATAATAAAAAATTGTGATTTTATCCAAATTTATGTCATCCAATTTCGATAAAGAAGGCCAAAACCTAGAACAGTTAAACAACACCAAAATTATGAATAAGTTATGATTCTTCAAAATGTCTATGAAAAATTATAAATATACCCCATAATTCTTAATATTACATACACTAAATGTAAATTGACCAATTTAAAATATTTTTATATTAAATTATAATATTAATTACTCTATTACGAAATATAATATA
>ML824145.1:58038-73683 GCA_009831015.1 Picea engelmannii | reverse complement strand
ATCTTCTAAATTAGGGTTGACTACCTCCTTGTAGTATCTTCATTTCCTTTTATCCACTAATTCTTTATCACACCACATATTCTCCTTAAATTTAGAAGTGATAATATTTGTAATATTATCGATATTTTGCATGACAACTTCTTCTTGTATTCCCCAATGATTTAGCCAAGATTTGGCATCTTTATGCCATTCACAGTTGAGTTGTTGGTAGTTTTGGATAAAGTTTGAAGCAATTTTGGGGAGCCTCTTGTCATCCATGTTGTTTATCTTGTTCTTGTAAGTTAGGTATTTAATCATGACAATGCTCTCAATGGGGGAGATTCTTGATTCTATGAGAAGGATACGATAGGGTGTATTTCCCTTAATTTTAAGATTGCAAGTTATACAATTCTTTTGGATCTGTTCTATCTTTCTCCAAGATTCTCTAGATACACTGCAACCCAAAACTTCACATCCATATAAGATACTCAGAGTGATGAGAGTGGGAAAGAGGAGTATCCCAAAGTGTAACGTACCCAACACCCAGGCTGGGCCACATCACATAAAAATCTCTTTATTACGAATATGATACCATAGTGTAATTGTTCCCCAACCCAAACATGGTGTGGAATACACATAAAAAAAAAAAATTTGTTAACTAAAGTAATTCTTTTACTGTTAGCCGATTTCCTGTAGCTTACAACTACGAATCTAAAACAAATTTAGCTATTGTCTGTAATCATAAAATATATGCATCTAAATCATGTTAATAATTAACATGAAATGCAACTAAACCACTCATTAAAACAACATATAAGTCATTCTCATTTACGCAAAGTTCACGCACAACAATAACACATGTAAATAACTCAACAACAAGATAAAACACTTATCTTTAAACAATAATAATGCAACCAACTGCTTGGGACGAACGTTCCACCTAATCATAGACTGAAATTTCCAAATCTCAACAGCTAGTCACCTCGAGCTGAGGCTAGTAATCCACAAAAGAGAGTGGTCTCTCACAATCCACTCGCAACTCATAAAATTCATAACCCAATTGATATTCTCCAACAATTATCCTGATTTTTCTACCAACTCTCTTCCTCCTGACTTGCACAACCCAAGGAATGCACCATTCGTTTATCAGGGATAACCCAAGGGATGTAACATCTATTTATTAGGGATAACCCAAGGGATGTACCATCCGTTTATTAGGGGTAACCTAAGGAATGTTCCATTCATTTATTAGGGTCTCTCTGGCGCAAGTAGCGAGGAACCTCTCATCTGGGAACTCAAGGGAACTTCTTGCTAGGAATGTTGAAGTTTGAGTAGCTTCGGAAGATAATATTATTATATTCATATTGTATTTGACCGAGACAACACCCTAAAGAGTAATTTTATATTATATTTGTTAATTCAACCCTATTATGCCTTGACAAGTCAAATGTAAAATAAAAAGATAAAGTGGACAGGTTGGCCTTGACCTAATTTCTGGAGGGGCACAACCTATATTTATAAGAGGCTAGGTGCCTCATTTGGAAGAGACACACAACAATATCTCTCACACAAAAAAGTGCGCAAGTTTGAGAGAGTGACATAGCTATAGAGGAAGGGTGAAGGACCATCTTGGTCTAGTGGTGTGCTACTCTATTCTGGTTAGGGTTTCTAGTGTATCTTCTATTTTGGTGAGCTCTCTCTTGAGGGAGACATTTTACTTGTTGAAGAATCCATATTGAAGAAGCTTTGTTGGGTTTTCTTCCCACGAGGGTTTCCTAGGATAAATCTTGTGTATACTGTGGATTTCTTTGTTTCAGTTATCCTTATGCATGCAATTATTTTTTCAATAGACTAAAGTTAAAGAATACTATACACACTTAACTACTCAAGAAGAATTTTAACATGGAATCAAAGCGGGCATGAAATAAACCATTTTCACAGTTTATAAGAGCTCGTTGGGGAAAAAGACCATAGGGATACTCTCCTAACCCTAACACATCTTTCCTTGGGATTAGATTCTTAGTTTGACGAAGTTTTGTAAAACTGCAACTAGTGTTGCGACTTTTTGCAACTGCACAAAACCCTAGAAGGTGATTTCACCCACTTTCTAGAGGATGCTGGTCAAAGTAAGGCTACAAAGAAGTTCACTTAAGGAGGGTGCACCTTTCCCTTGGAGAAGAATTCCAAAATTCACATTTTGAAAAATTAGGGTTTCCTCATAAACCCTAGTTCAAGATGTATTGGAAACTACAAAATTGAATCTAGAACTGGTCACCTTGGCATAACACTCTATGGTAAGTAAAAAACCTATCTTCGAAAATTTTATTTTTCTTATTGTATTGTTCAATCACAAGATGACACCCAATACCAAGCTTGATGAGAAGCTTGAAGGTGTTGATAGCTTATGAGCATGGAAGTGCATAGTGATGCTCATTCTAGAAGAGAATGATCTATAAGATTTTGTAAAAGAAGAAGTTTTAGAACCTGACGAAGATTAGGCCAAACCAAAGTAAAAAAATAACCTAGTGAAGGAAAAGAGAATCATCCTTGATTCTATCAAAGATCATTTTATCCCCCATGTCTCATCATTGCCAACTCCCAAGAAAACGTTTGATGCCTTATCCGAATTATATGAAGGTAAGAACATCAACCGGAAGATGACGTTGAGAACACAACTCAAGAATGTGAAGATGCAAAGTTGAGAAACTATCAAATCATATAACTTCACAAGAGTGTCTCAGATTAAAAAAAAACTAGAATCCGTTGGAGATAGAATCGAATAAGCCGAGTTGGTGATGAAAACATTGAATGGTCTCCCCAGATCTTGGGAATCATTCATTCAACGTATATGTTCAAGAAGAATACTAACATTTTAGAAAACTATGGGAGGATTGTACTTAAGAAGAAGCCAGATTGGCAGCAAGAGAAGAAAGACTAGGCGATGAAGAAAATCAAGCCCTAGCATCACATACCAAAAAAGGAAAGAGAAAGAAGGAAGTCAACTCACATAAGAAACCTCATGGATTACAAAAGAATCACAAGTTCAAGAAGGATTTCTCAAATTACAAATGCTTCATTTGTCAGAAGATGGGACACATTTCCATAAACTGTCCCAACTCCAAAGGTTAGGTCAGAAAAGGAAAGTATAAAAGTCATCATGCTCATGCCGCAGAAGATGATGAACATGGTCATGAGAAAACCAAAGAAGAAGACTCAAGTGAAGAATATGTATTGATATCAGCTCTTACAGGTAGAGTCACGCATGGATGTGACACATGGCTTATTGATAGTGGTTCTTCTAAGCACATGACTGGTTATAAAGAATATCTCTCATATCTAGTTAATAAAGATTCACCTCACAAGGTGAAGCTAGGTGATGACTATCAATATCCCATTAAAGTATTAGGAGAAGCATCCTACAAGTTATACTCCGGAAAACCTAAGAAGATGAAGGATGTATTTTATGCACCTGGTTTGAAGAAGAATCTCCTTTCTATCTCAACTTTAGATGAGAAAGGATTCAGAGTTGATTTCATTGATGGAGAAGTCCTCATGTGGCCTAAAGGAAAATCTATTGTTGATGTTGTAGTGATTGGTGTCCAAGAAGGAGGATTATACAAGTTAAAGGGACACTTTATTTCAATGCTAGTACACAATACAATTACTCCAAGTGAACTATGGCATAAGAGATTTTCTCATATACATTACAAATCCCTACCGATCGTGAGCAAGATGGTGACAGGTTTGCCAAGAATCCAAGTGGACCATGAAGGCATATGAAATGGATGCGCACAAGGAAAGAATGTGAAGAAACCATTTCCAAGAGTTACAACAAAGCTAAGGGAGTCTTGGACATTATACATTCAAGCATGTGTGGACGAATGTCAACCACTTCACTTAGCAGATATGTATACTATGTTTCATTTATTGATGATTTCTCATGTAAAACTTGGATTTACTTTTTGAAAGATAAAAATGAAGTGTTAAACAAGTTCAAATAGTTCAAGGTACTTGTTGAAAACTTGTTTGAAAAGAAGATAAATATTTTGAGATCAGATAATGGAGGTGAATTCATATCAGATGAATTCAAATCATTATGTAAGGAAGTTGGGATTAAGAGGGAGCTCTCTACTCCCTACAATCCTCAACATAATGGTGTGGTAGAAAGAAATAACCGTACAATCATGGAAGCAGTGAAGGCCACAATTCATGATCAAGACTTACCTATGCATCTGTGGGAAGAAGTAACCATGACCGTTGGATATGTGCATAACAAAAGTGTCCATAGAGTACTTGGGAACAATACACTAGAAGATATGTTTACAGGTGAAAAGATAGAGGTCAGCCACCTGAGGATATTTGGCTATCCAATATATGTGCATGTCCCCAAGGAAAAGATATCGAAGTTGGACCCTTTAGGAAAGAAAGGTATATTTGTTGGATACAGTGAGACATTGAAGGCATACATAGTTTACATCCCTGTTCATCACCAGATTGAGACTAACAGAGATGTTACCTTCGATGAAGATACAACCTTCAGTATATCAAGGCAACATCATTAAGACGACATTCATGATGAGGAGCCTGAAGCTCCCAGAGTTACATATACAAATGTAGGTGATGATGTTGTACTAGAAGATCATGATATGGAAGAACCACAAATACCTGTAGATTCATCCCGAGAGATGAATACCAAGAAGAGAATACCATCTCGAGATCAGGAAATTATTCAATATGCAGAGAAGTATGGTGTTCCGGATGAATCCTTTAGAGAAAGCAAGAGGCCACAACCCTACTCTAGCTATGTGACATTGCTAAGCGACATCGTTGATGTTGAGCCTACCAGTTATGAAGAGGCTGCAAAGAAGAAATAATGGAAGGATGCCTTGGTGGAAGAGTACCAATCCATTATAAAGAATGACATTTGGGATGTGGTTCCAAGACCGAAAGAGAATACATTTGTAAGTTCCAAGTGGATTTACAAGATGAAGCATTTAACAGATGGAAGTATCGAGAAGTACAAGGAAATATTCGTGGCATGCATTTTCTCCCAGGAAGAAGGAATATATTATAAGGAGACATTTGGTCCTATGGCTAGATACACTTCAATTAGATCTATACTTGCATTAGATGTCGTAAAGAAATGGAAGGTACCCCATATGGACGTGAAGAAAGATTTTCTAAATGGTGTAATAGAAGAGGAAGTGTATGTGGAGAAACCACAAGGTTTCAAGACACATGATAGTCAGACACATGTGTGAAAATTGAGTAAATACTTGTATGGGTTAAATCAAGAACCCAAAGCATGGTAGGGTAGAATTGACAGCTTCCTAATGATCTTGGGATTTTCCAAGAGTAAAGAAGATTCCAACCTGTACTTCAAGGTTGTGGATGGTGGACCAATGATACTATTTCTCTATGTGAATGACTTGTTTCTAACAGGAGACACAAAGCTCATCACTGATATAAAGAGGAATATTTCTACAGAGTTCGAGATGGAATACATAGGCATGATGCATTATTTTCTAGATCTAGAGGTATGTCATAGACCGAGTGAGATTTTCCTTAATCAAGAAATTTAATATGTTGTTGAGATTATGAAGAGATTCAGTATGATGGATTGCAAGGCCATGCCCACACCGATGGTGACAGATATGAATTTGTTGAGCGATACATCTTAAGAGACAGTAGATGCCACCATGTATAGACAGATGATTGGTTCGTTGATGTACTTAACGAACAAGAGGCCATATATATGTTTTGCGGTGAACAAATTGAGTCATTTTATGGTTGAGCCGAGAGGTGTTCACTTGGTTGCAACAAAACATGTGATGAGGTACCTGAAGGGTACAATTGACCATGGACTCAGATATGCTTCAGATCATGAGATAAGCTTACAAGGATTGATTGATTCAGATTGGGCCGATAGTGTTGCAAACCGACAGAGTACATCTGGATGTTGCTTCAATATGGGATCAACTATGATCTCATGGTTCAATAGGAAGTAGAATAGTGTGGCGTTCAGTACAAATTAAGCATAGTAAATAACAACTTGTTCAGCTAGCAATGCATCAGTGTGGCTTCAAAAGCTACTTGCAGGATTTTTTGATCTTGAGTTAGAAGCAACTTGTATTTGGTGTGACAACCAGAGTTATGTGAATTCAACATAGAAACTAGTGTTCCATGACAAATCCAAGCACATCGAGATCATGTACCATTTTATTAGAGATATGGTACATAGGGGAGCAATGAAGCTCCAATATGTCGCTACAAATGAGCAGATAATTGATGTGTTGACCAAGCCTCTATCGAAAGTGAAATTTGTGTACTTCATAGAAAAGCTTGGTGTGGTCCAGAAGGACGTCCCTAGTAAGAGGGAGATATGATTTACAATTGATATCCATGACAACAACTTCATCATGTGGCAGAGGAAACGGGTGGTCATTCACGAGCAAGTTACTGCTACTCCAATGAAAAGTATTGGTACGCAGATGGATACTCCAGTGAAAAACTCTGGTACGTCGAGTTACTACTACTTTAGTGAAAAATCCTGGTACGCAGATGGATACTCTAGTGAAAAAGTGTGGTATGTCGAGTTACTACTACTCCAATGAAAAAGCATGGTATGCAGATGGCTAATCCAATGAAAAATTCTAGTACGTCGAGTTATTGCTACTCCAGTGAAAAATCCTGGTACATAGATGACTACTCTAGTGAAAAATTCTGGTACGTTGAGTTACTGCTACTGTAGTGAAAAAACCTAGTACATAGATTACTACTCTAGTGAAAAATTCTAGTATGCAAAGTTACTGACGGTGGCACCAGTCACCATGACCTCGCACAAGATCAGTAGATGTTGTGCCTTCAAGGTTGGTTAGTTACCCAAATTTTAAGTTGGTGGGCCAACCTGTGTGGTTGGAGGTGTTTCCTAGCCTTGGGCTAGATGGGTAGAGTGTGCACACTACATCACCTAATCCTTGTGATTATATGCCTGTTCATTGTGAACAGGTTCCCTGGTGTAGCATTCCAGAAGTTACTAGTTCATTGTGGAACTAGATGCCAGATTCTGCGTGAGATGGTGAGTGAAAGCCCTGTGATGAAATAAGGGTAGTATGGATGATGATACCCTGGATGTTGATGTGGTTACAAAAATTCTTCAATATATATTCATGGAAATTCAACAAGTCAATGGTCAAGTGTACAGAGGAGCAGAAGCAGTTGTGATGTTTGTGCCATAAGAATACCTTCGTTGCTAAGATGGAGTGTTGAAGTTTGAGTAGCTTCAGAAGATATTATTATTATATTCATATTGTATTTTACCAAGACAAAACCCTAAAGAATAATATTAAATTATATTCGTTAAGTCAGGCCTATTGTGCCTTTGTAAAAGTCGGCCCTATATTGTCTTGACAAGTAAAATGTAAAATAAAAATATAAAGTGGAAATATTGGCCCTGATCTAATTTCTGGAGGGGAACGACTTGTATTTATAAGAGGCTAGGTGCCTCATTTGGAAGAGACACACAACATGCTCTCTCACACAAAAAAGTGCGCAAGTCTGAGAGAGTGACATATCTACAGAGGAAGGGTGACACAACTACATAGGAAGGGTGACACAACTACAAAGGAAGGTTGTTCTGGTTAAAGGTTTTGGTTATTTGGTGAAGGACTATCTTGGTCTAGTGTTGCGCTACTCTATTTTGGTCAGGGTTTCTAGTGGATCTTCTATTTTGGTGAGATCTCTCTTTAGAAAGACATTGTACTTTTTGAAGAATCTATATTGAAGAAGCTTTGCTGGGTTTTCTCCCCCACGAGGGTTTCCCAGGATAAATATTGTGTATACTGTGGATGTATTTCTTTCAGTGATCCTTATGCTTGTAGTTATTGTTTTAATAGGCTAAAGTTAAAGAATACTATACACACTTAACTTCTTAAGAATAATTTTAACAAGGAAAAATATCAACAAACCAACAACAAACACTTGTTGTTTTAGTGAAACTCACACAAGAGTTTACTTTTTAGGCCTGACAACCTGGCTCTTCAGTTATCCAACTCCAATTTTCTCCAGTTGCACTCTAGTTACACTCTAGTTATGCTCTAGAGTTTTCCCTCCATGGCTTCACCTGCTCCCATCTCTCTTTCTTGGTCTCTTGTACAAAAACTTGACGTTTGTAAAATATTGTTCTCTCAACCCATACATATTTCCTTTATTGTGGATTGCCTTTCTTGACTCACACTCTTCCCCAAGCTGATTTTACTCAACCCCCATGTGTCCAATAACTTTTGAATGTGACCACTTGCACCCACCTTCTTACATGTATTCAATGACTGGCTTTGGGAACACTCAATAAAAATGGGAAGGTTCGTATACAATACGCAAGCTCATAAAAATGGGTTTAATTAATATACATGGGTAATCCTCCCTTTTGACCCCTCTTGGCCATTATCCTAGACACTTCCCTTTCTTTTGGATTAATTTATCCCCCATCTCTTTTCCATGTCCCCTTTAGCAGTTGGCATCACATTTTATTATTAAAACACAGAGATACAATTCACATATTACATCACTTAGCCGTAGCCACATATTATATGCACACAATAATTAATTAAACTGGGGATGTTACACAAAGCCAAAGGTTTTCTGATTTACAATTGTTTTCAAGCCCATAATAAGCTTTCCACCCTCCATTTTTTTTCAACGCTATAGTTCCAATTGAGCTTGTGGTGGATATCAATTCCAAGATGTTTGTATGAAGACACTTCCTCCAAGATATTGTTTTCATAAACAAAAGTAGCGTAGGTGATCATTTTGGATTTAATTATCATAACCATTGTTTTGTCAATGTTCACATTCATGCCCATGCTAGAGTAGAAGTTCTTGAGGATTATTAGTTGCTTACCTAAGTCACATGGACTCTTCGTCATAAGAACAATATCATCAACAAACATATGATCATAACTCTAAGAGATAATAAAATAAAGGTAATATAGAGAAGGAATAATACAAAGATCAAAGAAGTCATACACAAAGAAAGTGACAAATCCTTTGATTAGGTTTTCCGAAGAATAATGTTCTTGGTGTTTTCTCTTACTAGTTTTTCTTTCTTTCTTTCTTTATTTTATATTAAATTTAAGACATTCAACTGATTCATAATAAGGGATTCTCCTTTCCAATTCTCTAGAACAGTCTAGAATTCTCAACAATGATCAATTCTTTCCATGACCTACTTCTTCTATGTTTTTCTCCCCTTGGCTTCTTCTTTTCCTTGAATAGTCCAATCGAGTTCATCTCGACCTCTTCTCATTCAAAAGGCTCTCCTCCCTTGGATGCAAGAAACATGTTAAAACATCATAGTTATTTCATGAATTAAATTAGAACAAGTGCATTATGCACATGAATCATATGAGAGTCATACTTATTAACGTTTCCTTCAACATATGTAGCTTTCCACACATGTATGTTTTCAAAATGTAATCCAAGATTCTTTTCCATAAATAAAAGGACCTTTGCAGCCCACAGTTTAGCTCTCTGCGATCCTCAATTCCATGGATTTGTCCTTCCAACAGGGTCTTTATACCATTCCTCCTGATGGGACTATCTCAACATGCAACTCCTTGTCAAACCTCTATATTTTCCTGAAATAATATCCACTCATGAGTGGATAACAACCTTATCCTTTTTGTTGTCCCCCCATAATTCCATATAAATTTCACAAGCTTCCTTGACATGGTATTTTGATCCCTACACTCAAACACTTTCCACACCAGTGTGGATGCATGTTTACAAATGGCATACCTCCACAAGTTGTAAATGCATATCTATGCATGCTTAAAAATCAGTCTTCCTCCATGTATGCCCCCCATTATTCAAACGAGACTTCAAGGCATAAACATAAACATGTTTCCCTCTTCCATTATGCACACCAATGCATATCTGTTTCAAACTTAATTATTTATTTATATTGTGGTGGATGGCTGCCCTTGAATTCATGTAGATCCTTGCTTCCCTATGCACTGTTAATTTGCTCACCTATGCACCACTGCTTCATGATCTAAACTTTTTCCAGCCCAATCCACTTGGCCATTCTGCATTTCCATCCAATAAGTTTTTTAAGAAACTGCTTCCACTTAGGAAACATGCCCCAACTTTACCTTGCTAGAACTTCCTAGAACCTTGGGATGATGTACTTTACATCATTCCATCACCTCAATTCTAGAGCATTTTCAAACTATCTTAGCCATCAACATTATGGCATCCATTTCCATTATTCTATTTGTCCACTGACCCTACGAGATTTAAAATACTTCTCTTTAATGCATTTAGCAAATCCCGTGGAGCTCTTCCCTATCCACTCAAGACCAAATCTGCTTCCAGTGGAATGTTGTATTTCTTATTGGCACTTCAATGAATAACCTTTATTATTCTGCCCCTTGAATTCTTTGTACCTGTACCCTACTTTCACTGTGAGCTCTAATTTACCACTGGGTTTCTTTCTCTAAGTAATTTTTAGACAGAGGTAGCTAATTCATAATTAATAATTATTCCTATGCTTTCTCATAGAGATGACTCACCCACTCCATGATTCACATCTCATCTCATGGGACCCTTTATTTTCTTTTGCAACAAACCTTGCCACTTTCCAACATTTCTACCTCCAGGGCTATGGAGTCCTCCCTAACTCCTTGTGCATGCAAATGATTTTTTTCACCAGTTGGCCTCATGATTCATGCTTTCATCTCCACGAGTACCAATCTGCACATGCAAAGGTCATCCTTAAATAACATCCACATTCAATATGCCCAACTGTCCTTTAGACTTCCTTTAGCTCTGTTCACACAATTACTTAGCCTTCCTTATGGCTTCTTCTCAAAATTTACCTACTCATCAAAATAAATTTTTATCCTATAGAACAATGACAACCCACTCAAGGAACTCTAAATCTTGACCTTTATAACATGAATGAGATACACATACCTCATAAATTCCATAAATCGTCTCTTATGCTCCCCATGGTCATAATTTCCAATCTGAGTTCAAAGAAATTTTTTATCTTCTTATCATAGTATTTCTCTGACAAGTACTAATGCTGGAAAATATTTCCTAACTTCTTCCAATAAATTCTCCTCTCATATATGCTCTATAGCTATCCCCTCCTTTCTACTGGCTCTTCACAGATAAACCAACTCCACTAGCTCTACCCTGCTTCTTCTTCCATTGGAATCTACTTTATGCATTTTCTCATGCTAATAGGAAGTCCTCTGATCTCATCTCCATGGATGTAATATCTATAAGCATCATCCATGAATTTAACACTCACACAAGAAACAAATTCCCTTCTGCACCTCTAATTTTGCAAGGAAATTTGTATGCAACATAGTTTTCTTCTCTTTAAGGCTACTACTTATCTTCTTCTGGGTTGACTACAATTTATAATACTCAAATCAATTTTCTAGGTGCATGAGTGGATTCCTCTCTCCAATAGATTTCCATTGATTATTCGTTTTTTCAATTATGAGCTCTAAGCATAAAGTTATGGTCTTAAGAAGTTTAAATTGTTTTCTCATTTTTACCCCTTACTGCTACATGTGTATTCTCTTCCATGATGTATGATTTTGAGTATCCATATTTCAAATATGGTTCCATGGTTGTCTTCTATGGTCCATGGGATTTCCAAAAAAATCTCTTATGCCTCAAACTGACTTTTGAACAAGGAGTTATGCCCTCTAGAAGCAAATTGGTGTTGAAAATATGCGTTGTATTGTTTTAGTTGTAACTTCCTCATACTAGCTCAATTTTGCACTAAGAATATATCATTGGAAAGTTCTCACTGAGCTCTTTCATTTTAAGCTACAAAGACTTTATGTACCAATGTTACACACAAATCTCTTGATTTTGACTACCTAAAAATGTTGATTGGGCCCTCAAAATGCCTCTGCAATTTGTTGACCTTCAAAAATTGGAAACATTTCGTAAAAAATCATTTATTTACTATTGTAATAGTTTGTTAATATGACCAATTCCTATGATCAAAAATTTCTTTCCCTTTTCCTCTTTCTCTTCTTCCTTTTTGGAAACCCATGCACGCACAAGTTGTAATATCCCCAATATAATCCCCAGTTTAATTAATGCATATTGTAGGTATGAATATGGCTATGGCCAAACAATGTAATATGTGAATGCATTTTCTGAATTTTAATTAATAATATGTAATGCCAACTACTCGGGAATATGGATAGAGATGAGGGGTTGAGTTTTCCAGAAGATATGAGAGTGTCTAAGAGGGGTCCAACTTCCAAGGGGGATATTTATTACAGGTATTAATCCAAATCCAAATTTCTAAATGTTATTATCACTGGGGATAAATTCTATTTTTTGTTTGAGTGTATGAGAGCCTAATCATTAAAACGATGTAAGAGGGTGGGTGTGAGAGTCACATCCCATATTTATTGGAAGCATGGGGATGAAATACAATCAACATTGGGTAGAGTGATCAATCAATTGTCTTGGGAAAATAGAGGAAATTCATATGGCGAGAACATGCAGTTTTTCAAATTTAGTTTTCATGAAAAACAAGTGGGGGAACAGGGAAAAAGAGCACTGGAGCTAGACCAAGAAGGATGGGGAAATTATGGAGCATGTTGGAGCATTTTTAGATCATTTTGGATCTAGAGAATGAAGAGTTGGGTGTCAGGCCTAAAGAGTGAACTCCTGCATGAGATGCATTGTAACAACAAGTGTTGTTGTTAATTTCCTGGTAGTTTTATTGGCAGTGATTTCCCTTGAGTTCCCAACAAAGAGATTCATAGTTATGTGTTCCAGACAGACCTTAATAAATGAATGGGATGCCTGATGGAATGAGATCAGTTGAGGGGTACATTCCTTTGGTTGGGTAGGTCAAGAGAAAGAGAACTGGAGGAAATTCAGGATAGTTGTAGGAGAATACTAGTGGGTTGTGGGATTTTGAGCTGTGAGTGGACTGTGAGAGGCACCTTTCTCTTGTGGATTCCTAGACCCATCTTGGGGGTGAATACCATTTAGAATTGGAACAAAAAGTCTATGGTTGGGTGGAACATCCTTCCCAAGCAGCTAGTTGCACAAATGTTTTAAAAGATAAGTATTTATCTATTTTCTGAGTTTTCTTATGAGGGTTATGGCTATGTTTTACCCCATGCATGATAATGGTTTTAATGTGTCGTTGTAGATGATTATTTGGCTGCATCGTGTTCATTTAGAATTTTTTATATGCATTTAATTATGGGTAACATAATCTATTTAAATATGTGATTAATTCATAGCTCGAAAGCTACAAGAATCAATTAGCAGAATAAATTTTTGAATTTATGTGTATTTTCCGCAAGTAATGTTCCTTAGTTAAGGTGGGGGATGTTAAATATTGGAATCAAGGCCACATGTTCAATACTGGGCATGCATGGGCCATTTTTTAGCATGTAGAAGTTGAATTGCAAAAAATAAATCTCAGAGGATGTCTGCAACATGTTTGTCAAAATTACTCCCATGGAATTGAGAAAAAATCATGAGGAATTTGAGGGAATTGAGACCAAGGTTTAAAAATACCCATTTTGGATATTCTAAGCAATTTCAGTCCTGTAATTGGATGAATTTTGGAGTTACAGTGCAACCATGGTGAAATTGGGTAAAAATCCCCAGTTTCTGAGTGAAGTCAAAGGAAATTTATGCCCAAAAACATCAAACGATTAAGCACAGAGGTAACTGGTTGTTTCAGAGGTCGACTTGACACATGAAGGGATGAAATTAACCACACTAATCTTAATTTCAGAGTCTTGTGGTGGATCTGGTAGGAATTTCGAAATTATGCATTTAAAAAAATAAATTGAAATTTCAGAAAATTTGGGAAATATTTTGTACCATGACACCAACATGACGTGGAGGCCACGTGGCAGTGACGTGGTGGTGATGTGGCTGAGATGATGTGGAATTCCATGGTTGTAGGATCATAGTGGAAACTGGTGATAGGGTCTGCAATGCATGTGGTGGGTCTAGTAGGTGATGTGGGAGTCACATGAGAGGGTGGTATATACCAATACCATAAACCATTGTCACATGGAGGCGAAGCAGGTTTTCCTAGGACCTTCTATGATGTGACACTATTTAAATCATGCCACATAGCAAGAAATTTTGGAATGTTTCACCCCAGGGGGTGTTAACGTCTGTGCATGTTGGGGACACGACATGGCCTCTCTACTGTTGATCTTTCCCAGTCTCAACCATTGGTCTGGGGTCGTGCAAGTTTGTGTGTCACATCACAAAGGGGGTGTTAACCCTAACATATGTTGGCAATGTGATGTGGCATCTCCACTTTTGATCTCACATAATCTACACCATTGGATCGTGGAGGAATGCAAGTTACTGTGCTAAGGTAAAGGTGTGGGATGGGACCCTCCCATCCCCATGACTAATGAAAGGGAACCACGTGGAGTTTTTCAAACAAGGTGGGACCCATATTCCATCCGAAGTCAGAGGTGTTCTAGTTGGGAAGGTGGGGCCTACAAAATATTAATATTTTATTAATGTTAATTAAGACAACTTTTAAATAAGTGAGCTAGTGCAAAACATACTAGTGTATTGTTTAGAAGGAGGAATGGGGTTATTGTTGTTGTTAACGTAAAGGGAAAAGAGGAGAGAGGTAAGAGAAGGAAGATGAAGAAGGTTGATAGGGAAGGGCTATACGGGTGACATGGAATCACCTCAGGGTGCCATGTGGAACCAAAATGCTACATCAACAACCACATCAACGATGATGCCACAAAGGTAAAATTGTCCTATATTATAAGAAAAATGAGTCTGGAACCAAAATCATATTTTGGACATAAATGGAGCATGCTAATTTATATTTATATGAAACTTGTAGTTTTTTTCCAGGGTAAGGAGGGCTACAAAAATGCCATAGAGGGCCATTGGTCAATTATGCTATGATTTTTCAGAAAATGCAAATTACCTATTTTTGAAGATCATGGTCCAACGCAATGGTAGGAGCATAGTTACTATTGAAACTTGTACAAAGTGTCAGAAAAATAGACATGAAAATACTGTGTGAAGGGTTTGGTTATATTCTAAGGATTTTGGAGTGGATGTGCCAAAATAGGGCAAAATTTACCATTCTGGGCCACTTTTTGGGATTTTTAGAGGAAGAGGGTCCCTAGAAGGAAAATATGGAAACAAATTATTTTCTCAACATATTTTACACTCATCAAGTCAAACAACTTTGGTGTAGTGAATTTTTTCCATAAGTGCACAGTTTGGGAGATTAGTTAGTTTCACAAATAGTTTGGAAAAATGGGTGAAAAAGGACAAAGTTGTGATTTCCAGATTGCTATAGTTTTTTACTAGAACATCAGATTGGTAATATAAGAGTTTTTTTGAGTTCCTTGTCATAATTTTTATCTATGTCTCATACAAAAGTTTCTCCTATTCTTGACAATTTTACTTCTACAAGTGGCGGAAGTTGGTGTTTGGGATTAATTGCACCAGAATGAAAAGTGTACAAAAAGGGTAAATTAAGAATATTCAGATGACTATAAATTTATTCTTAGAGCTTATAATTGAGTAGAAAGAACTCATTGGAAACACATTAGAGAGGAGAATCCATCTGTCAACCTAGAAAATCGATCTAGGCAATACAAGTTA
>ML824145.1:5911-41733 GCA_009831015.1 Picea engelmannii | reverse complement strand
TCAATCAATCCATTCTTCATCAATTTCCACTTGTGTATCATGTCTAGTACTTTCAAGGTTGTTTCCTCTCAATCAATTGTTTGGTGTCTTTCATTAATAAAAACATGATTAAAATTTTCACAAACATAATCATATGAAGGCTTTGAGTAATTATAGCCTTGGGGGGAAACATGGTGTTACACAACATGTGATATGCTATGAGTCCCGGAAATTAAAGAAGAGAGGAATTATGCTACACATGAATTGGAGTTAGAAACAAGTGTCCATGTATTAAAAATGTGGAGACATTACCTCATGGGGAGAATATTTGATCTAAGGACATACCACTTTGGTCTGAAACATTTGTTTGTAGAACTGACTAAATGCCAGACAAACTAGATGGCTCGAATTTATGATTAAATACAACTTTTAAATTAAGCATAAAAAGAAAGGAAAATCAAGTGGTTGATGCACTTAATAGAAGAGCTGATGAACTACATATTTCATCCATCAGTATGCTCAACACAAATTTAAAAAACAAAATTTTAGAGGCTGCAAATTTAGTCAAACAATATTTAAAAATAAAAGAAAAATTACAAAAAAACAATATACAATAGAAATTTAGTTATTATGAGATGAAACATGATGGAATCCTCATGTATAGAGAAAAAATATATGTGTCAAATACTAGTGAGCTAAAAAATATAGTACTGAGGGAAATGCACAATATGCCATATGTTGGGAACCCACGATATCATAAAACAATTGTAGTTGTAGGAATCCAATACTTTTGGACATGAATGAAGAAAGAAGTGGCTAACTACATAGTCAAATGTCTAGAGTGCCAAAAGGTGAAGACAAAGCATAGAAATCCAGTGGGGATGCTACAACCATTTCCCATTCATAAGTGGAAATGGGAAGTGGATACAATATATTTCCTTACAAAGATTCCTAGAACAATGAACCAACATGATTCCATCATGTTGGTGGTGGATAAATTAACAAAAGATGCACATTTTATTCTTGTGAAGACTACACACAAAACAACAAACATTGTAGATATTTGCATGAAAGAAGTTTCCAGGTTACATGGAGTGCCTAAGGAAATTGTTTCAGACAAAGATCCAAAGTTTACATCAGATTTTTTAAATGGGTTATTCAAAGGCTTTGGAAAAAATTTAAATCTTACTACAACGTATCACCCAAAAAAGAGGACTAAAAAAATCATTGAAGACATGCTCAGAATGTATGTGATGGACCAACCATCAAAGTGGGAAAATTATATCCACTTAGTGGAATTTTCTTACAATAATGGGTATCGAGCCTCATTAAAAATGATCCCATTTGAAGCATTGCATGGAAGGAAGTGTAACACACCAGTGAGTTGGTATAACCCAACAAACATAGTTTTTTTTGGGCCATAATCGTTAAAGGAAATGGAAGAACATATGGAAAGATTAGGTGATATTTAAAGGCTACCCAGGACTGGAAAAAAATTTATGCAGACAAGAACATAATTTTTAGAGATTTTAAAGTGGGTGAACATGATTTTCTCAAAGTGAAAGTGAAGAGAAGTTCTCTAAGATTGGTTTTCTCCCCAGAGTTGGCAGCAATATATTGTGGGCCTTTTAAAATACTAGAGAAGATAGGGCCAGTTGCATACATGCTAGCATTTCCTGCATGCATGAGAGTGCATAATGTTTTTCATGTATCATTGTTATAGAAATATGTGTCTAACCATAACCACATAATTGATTGGGTTGTGATCCAGGTGGAAAATGAAGGGGATTTCGGGGTGGAACCAGTATGGATCCTAGATCGAAAATTCAAAGTGCTCCAGAAAAAATCCATAGGGATGGTAAAGTTTCAATGGACCTTCTACGGTATTGGAGATGCAACATAGGAGCATGAAGAAACTATGCGGGAGGACTACGTGCAATGTTTTTCCAATTTTGAAGAAAATAGAAGCTAAAAGTTCAAGACTCCATTTTTGGTAGCTAGAGTTCCGGAGCCATATCTCATAATTCTTGTTCGCTTCTACTGATAGCCCTGATAAAATAATGGTGCATCCCGATGGACTGAAGTTAGTAAAGGGGGCACATTCCTTGGGTCAACAGGTTGAGAAGAATGCAAGATTATGGTTGGGACTGTAGTTAGAGAGTAAACATGTTTCATAATTTTATTTTCTAAATATTGTGATGTAAATTTGTAGATGTATTTTAGCATGGTGCTATGCTCTGAGGACAATGCACAATTGTAATGGAGGGAGAATGTAACATCCCCCCTATAATCCCCAGTTTAATTAATGCATAATGTAGGTATGAATATGGCTATGGACAAATGATGTAATATGCAAATATATTTTTTGAATTTTAATAAATAATATGTGATGCCAATTGTTGGGGAATATGGTCAGAGATGGGGGGTTGAGTTTTCCACAAGACAAGAGAATGTCTGAGAGGGGTCCAAGAGGGATATTAATTATGGGTATTAATCGAAATCCATATTTCTGAATGTTATTTTCATTGTGGATAACTTATATATTTTGTTTGAGTGTATGTGAGTTGAATCATTAAACTCATGTAATATGGTGTCTATGGAGGTCACATACCATAGTTATTGGAATCATGCGGCTGGAGTACAATCAACATGGGGCAGAGTGAGTATTCAATTGTATTGGGAAAATAGAGGATATTTGTATGGGGGGAATAGACAATTTTTCACATTCATTTTTTCATGAACAACAAGTGGGGGAGCAGGAAAAAAGAGCATTGGATCTAGACCAAGAAGGTTGGGGAAATTCTGGAGCATGCTAGAGAATTTTTGGAGATTTCTTGAGATGAATATTTAAGAGCTAGGTTGGCATGCCTGAATAGTGAACTCCTGTGTGAGATGAATTGTAACATCAAGTGTTGTTTATTTCCTGATATTTTTCATGGCAGTGAGTTCCCTTGAGTTCATGATATAGATATTACTGGTTACCTATGCCAAAGAGACCTTGATAAATGAATGGGATGCCTAATGGACTGAGAGCAGTGAAGGGGTACATTCCTTGGGTTGGGTAGGTCAAGAGGAAGAGAGCTAGAAGAAATTCAGAATAGTTGTAGGAGAATAATAGTGGGTTGTGGGATTTTGAGCTATGAGTGGACTGTGAGAGACACCCTTGTCTTATGGATTCCTAGCCCCAACTCGGGGGTGACTGTTGTTGATATTTATAACAACATGTCTATGGTTGGGTGGAAGGTAATTCCGAAGTAATTGGTTACACAAACGTTTTAAAAGATACATGTTTATCTATTTTCTGAGTTTTCTTATGAGTGTTATGGTTGTGTTTTACCTTGTGCATGGCAATTTTTTTATGTGCTATTGTAGATGATTATTTGGCTGCATCATGTTCATTTAGAATGTTGTAGATGCATTTAATTATGGGTAACAAAATCTAGTTAAATATGTGATTAATTCGTAGATGGTAAGCTAGAAGAATCAATTAGCATGAGAAAATTTGAAATTTATGTGTATTTTCCACAAGTAAGGTTCCTCGGTTAAGCTAGGGGACGTTACAAAAGTTCTATTTCATGCACCAACATTCATCACTCACAAGTTACACAACATACAATACCAATATTCAACGCACATACCACACACCAATATTTTGCGTGCACCACAAGTTCTTCCCTATGTAATGCCAATATTTACCACATGTACCACACATCAATATGTCACATGCGCCACAAGTTCCACACTGTGCAGTTCCAATATTCAACGCACATACCACACACCAATATTTAGTGCACACCACAATTTTTGCACTGTGCAGTGCCAATATTTTGCACACATACCGCACACCAATATTCCGCGCTCACGCACTGTGTAACGCCAATATTTAGCACATGTATTATGCACCAATATTTTGCACGCACCACAATTTATGCAGTACACAACGCCAATATTTAATGCATGTATCACACACCAATATTCTTTGCGCACCACAAGTTCCACACCACGTAGCGCCAATATTCAACGTGTATATTGTGCACCAATATTTAGCACGCACCACAAGTTATGCATTGCATAGCGCTAATATTTAGTGCACGTACTGCACACCAATATTCTGTGCCAAAAGTATTTTCTTCACTTAGTTTATTGTACATATTTCCAACTCACAATTGTCGTGAATATCATGCAAATGCCCAACTCTCTTGTTGGGATCTCCTTTGCAAAATCTTCCCATCGAAATGTCATTAAGATAGCATTAATATTTTCCACGAGCCATAGCCCGCAAGCCTATCGATATTTTACCTTCATGGACTTTTCCCCCATGGGATTTTTCTCCCGAAATGTCTTCGATGAACTTGGAAGTTTTAATTGTTCCAGAAAGAATCTCAATCGTTGATTCCTAATGTTGAAAAGATATGAGCCGTGGATCTTCCAACTCTTCAATCACCATGACAATACGAAATCATGCCTTCCCCATAGAATTTAACTCTGTAACCTACAAATTTATTTCATTAATCCTCTCTTCGACTGTTCTGAGGCAATTTAACCTCAAATTTGGTCATAAATTTGGGGATTTCACTCTGTTTTCACCATTTGTTTCCCAAATCCACCACAAGTGAAACTCTGCAACAACAAAATTCTACCAATTTTGCATTGGTCTTGGCCCATACAAGATCGATGTTGAACCTTGAGCTTTGATACCAATTTGTAACATTCCCTAGCTTGACTGAGGTTCATTACATGTAAAATACACATAGAAATACAAATTTTCAGCTAACATATCATGTAGCATACCAACTACAAGATAAATACACATATTAAACCATTTTGTGATACCATTAATCAAATACATCTACGAAATTCCTTTTTTTACTGGTGGAATCAAAAACTAGTCGGGCACATACTCACGTGACACAGGGTCGTGTTATCCGACTGCTACCACTATAACCTCCAGGTGTACCCATGATTCCCCATGCGTGACACACAAGGTAAGTCAGGGTTTCAAACCGGTGACTTTACATAACAGAGTGTGTTAACAATACACTCCATCACCGACTGCCCTACACCCCAGATGCATACATCTAAAACATACTAAATAACATGAATGCAAATAATAAGTTAATCACAACAACATATAAAGCATTATCATACATAGAGTAAAATGCACAATAGTTAAACTCATAAACTATGCACAATAGTTAAACTCATAAACTATGCACAATAGTTAAACTCATAAACTAACTTAGAAAATAGATAAAATACTTATCTTTTAAAACAATTGTGAAATCAACTGCTTGGGATGGGCGTTCCACCCAAAAATAGACTTATTGTTCTAGATCTCAACAACAAATCACCCTCGATCTGCGGCTAGGAATCCACAAAAGAGGGTGTCTCTTACTGTCCTCTCACAACTCAGATCACAACCCACTGGAATTCTCCTACAGCTATCTTGATTTCCACCAACTCTCTTCCAATTGACTTGCCCAACCCAAGGAATGTACCCCTTCATTGCTTCGAGAATCCCATTAATTTATTAGGGTATGTTTGACATAGGTAACTAGGAATCTCACTATTGGGAAACTCAGGGGACCTCACTGCTAGGAAAACTACCAAGAAACAAAATAACAACAAGATTGTTGCTCTAGTGAAACTCACACGTAGGAGTTCAGTCTGCGGGCCTGACAACTTGGTTCTTTTTTAATCGTGACAAATTTCCTCTTTTACAAGCCTGATAACTTGCTTCTTTAGCCCTCAACTCCAAAAACTCTCCATAACTATTCCTCCATTGCTTCTCCAACTCCAACACTCTTCTTTTTCCTGTTCTCTTCTTGCTCCCCATGCAAAAACATGACTATTTAAACTATTGTCCCTTCGCACACAATTTTTTCTCCCTTTTATTGCTTGCTTGACTTACACTCATCCCCAAGCTGATTGTACTTCAACTCAACTCTCAATAAATAAGGGATACAACCTGATCTCACACCCACACTCTTACATGTATTCAATGATTAGGCTCTTCCACACTAAAGGAAGATAAAAAAGTTCACTCCAAGCATTAAAAACATGGAAAAATATTTCAAAATTAAATTGATGGAGAAAAACCCCTTTTCTAGACCCCTCCTGCCTTGTGGATTACTAATCCCCCATCTCTTTCCATGTCACCTTTGCATCTAGAATCTCATTTTATTTATTAAAAAAAATAATGCAAATGCTTACATATTACATCGCTTGGCCCTTGGCCATATTAATTCAATACAACTCACCAACCTAATCCAAAGTTACACAATTACATTATAATTTGTGGCGATTCAAACTAGGGATGTTACATGCGTATTGTTTCCATTCAGTAGGAACTGATGATCTTAGGGGAGCCTGTTGTGATACCTTGGAATTGATACTATTTTCCATCCTGTTGGAATTTCATGGTTAATTACTTAAAATCCATAGTGATGGGGCCTAGTGTGCATAGCCATTCAACATCGATCACAATGTCACAACTGCCCATGTCAATAGAAAACATGTGATATTTCAGGTGGTACTGACCAATTTTCAAGTGCACATTTTCACAACACCCTCCACATTTCATGGAACCACCATTTGCAATCATGATTTGAAAATTGTTTACTGCACAGATACACCAAATGGTATCATGAGAAATGAAGCAATGAATAAAATTATAGGTGTCGCCACTGTCAACTAGGATAATGAATTTCCTATGCTTAATGTAGCCAATTAACTTGAGGGCTTGGGGAGAAGAAAGACCAGTGAGGGAATTCAACGAGATAAGTGGTTCAAATTATGGTGGATCAGAATGTGGGGTATGATCATCTTCTTGAGGTAGATATTCATAATGGGGAACATCGCCATCCTATTCAGAAACATCCTCAGAAATGTCCTTAAAAATATTTTGTTCCTCATACTTGTGCCCCAAAAAATATTTTTCATCACAATTATAGCAAAGGCCCTTAAGTTGGCATTTAACCATTTTTTCCTAGGTTAATTTATGGATCTTTAGAGGAGTGGAAGAAGGGGTTGTATTTGTAGGTCAAGGGTGAGAAATAAAAGATGGTTTTCTATTTTGGGAAGAAACTACCTGTTGTGCTTCCTTGGCACGTTGAGTAGCTTCAAGCCAAGTCTTGGGGTGATCCATTAGAACATGGGCTCAAATGTCATCCTTCAGACCACTAATAAATCATTCTTAGAAGAAGGTATTAGACATGTCATCGTTCGAAAAGCCAATTTCTCAAAAGAGACGATATAGTCTTCCACTATGCCATATTGTTTCAGCTTGGTCAAATGACCCAAATGATGTGTGTTGGTGTCAAAGAGTTCATAAATATCTACAACAAACTAGGTCCAAGCAATATACCATCCGCCTAAATTTTTAATCCATTGTCATCATTGCTAGCACTCATGATCCAAATAAAGGACATTGATATGAATTTTGGACATATCGATAGTAATTCCACACAAGGAGAAATAATGTTCCATTTGAGTGAACCAACCCACGAGATCCGAGCCATCAAATTTATTCATGTCAACCTTGGGAAGACAAAATTCACGATGAAGTGGGTTGGAATGAAAGGGCATGGAATGGGAGGAATCAATGCCTTATGAGTGAGAAGGTTGTTCAAAGGAGGTAGGGCCCTAGAATTGACTCATCCATTTGTGCATCTCGTCAACAAAGGATTCCAGGTTTCTCTTCACATGTTTAGAGAGGGATTCAACTGTGGAATTAGTGGTGGAATTGATGGTATTAATATTAGCATTGAGGTGTTTAATTTCAGTCTAGTTCTTGGTGATGTCAATGGACAAGGAATTGAGGTAGTTGTCAAGTTCTTGGTTGCAGGTTTGGGCCATGGCAGAGGGGAGCAACAAAAATTGGGTTGGTGGGTCTTCAAAGAGAGAGGTTATGGGTGTGGGGTACCACTATTATTAGTTCAAAGAGAGGAATCCAATGGGATAGGTACCAAATAAGGGTGCTATAGAGGGTGGGTGGGTCCATAAAAAAGGCTTAGAAGTCATAGGTACCACTACAATCAAGAAAAAGATAGGAATCGAGTGGGATAGGTCCAAAATAATGGTGCTGACGAGACCATTATGCTCTTTTTTAAAACTCCTATGGATTTATACTATGGTATGAAGAATACTATAGTGAACAAATTCCCTAATTTTTAGTAGTTAAAATTAGTAGTAATTTCGCAACTTGAATGCAGGAGGTAGGGTTGTGTTGCAAAATTTCCCCTCTATGTTTTTTCTATTTTTTTCAAGAAACAAGGGTTAGAGTTTTGAGGGTTTCTGTAGACAAGGGTTTTCCTTGTGCTACAGCTCTTTCATATACTAGCGGGGTCCAATAGTAGTTTTCGACCCAATATCTCAGGGAACCAACTAAAGAGGTTTGATTGGACCCTTATTCGTACTACTTGATTACCCATGTATGCAAAATTAGTCTTCCCAAGTGATGTTCTCAGTGCTACTATAGAATTTATGTAGTCGATAGGATTATCTATAGATGGTTTCAAGAGACATATGGGACCCCCTATATACTCGAGGGTACGAGGGAGTGAATGGCCATGTACATGTACTGTCTAATGCAATGCTACTCGAAAGGGCACCAATAGGGGTTACAAAGGTTCCATCATATTTTAGAATAACCCTATATTTGAATCAAACCTCCATCAAAGTGGATTTCAAGATATAAAGTAGGGTACACATTCAAAAATGAGTTTAGGTGAAAATTATGAATGTGGGGTGACAAAAAAAAAACATTATTGGATATTTGGAAGAAGACAAATTGGTAAAGGTTCAACTTTCTATAAATGATATTTCCTTAACATTTATTGGCCTTGGGAAGATATCAAGTTCAACATAAATGAAAATAACGACTTTGATTTGTTTCATATTCCTAACTACTCAAAATTGTTTAAGTTTGTCAATGCTAGATTTCTTGTGGATAAATTGCATAAGTTGATTATTGCTTCACTACATTATATAGTTGATTATGGAGTTGGATCCAAGTCTAAGATGAAGGAAATTAAACATATTATTAATGATGAAGTTGATGCTAAAATGTTTGGTCAAGTACCTAACCAGTGTCGACACTGTCATGAAGTTGGTTGTAAGAAGTTAAATTGTGGGAAGACAACTATCTTAAACCATGTAGTCATTGTGGGAAGACAACTATCTTGCAAAAATGTGATGAAAAGTAAAGAAAGCTCATAGAAAACATGTGCAATTTGGATGGATACGATATTTGCAATGGAATTCAGAAGTAAAAACTTTGGATATATCTTACCATCAATTTCATACACTGGCACAAACATGTTTGATAAGAGAGACTTCATTAGCATATGGATATGAGTGTTTTCAATGAGATATTGTAGGAGGTTATTTTAGGCATGGGTCAAGGCCCACTTACAAAGGTATTTTGAGTTGAAGATCAAGTCTTTAGAATTCACTCAAGGGGATTATGGTTACCATTTTCCTATATCAGGGAGGGTACATTAACGATACTTATACACAAGTCTTAGGAGTTCTCACCTCTCATTTGATTGGGGGATATATATAGGTTTTCAAAATTCAAGTTTCAAAATTGTATTAGGATTTTGAGGTGTATCATTTCTAAATGATGGATTGAGTATTCAATTATTTTGACATGGATAATTTACATGGAGTTTTTGATTGGTTAGTTCAACCTTCAATATTCACTGAGAAAGTTCAACACTTGGAATTTTGAGTATTTTGTAATACCTCAGTTAAAATCTATAAATTATAATGCAAAAAATCATGTGTTATTTGAATGATGAGGTTATGTGATGAGAGTCAAGCCATTTGGGTTGAGTTAAATGACCTTGTGTGTATATAATGTAAATGCATTGTAGATATTCCTAATGTGAAGTGTCAGGGATTAAATAGTGAATGCATATGAGTCCCCATGGTGGGATAGGATTAGTTTGAAATTTATGTTTTCCATGGTGTGCTTATGTATGTAAAAACACGAATAAAAGAAAATACATAGTAATGTACTATCCACCTAAAAGGTTGCTTGAGAAGAAAAAAGGGAACCATGATACCACAAGGGGGAAAGAGGAAAGGGGGTTTGTGGGTAATTGACTTGACACTTGTCCTTTGAAGTAAAAACTTCCTTTCCCATGCTTATTTACAAACATTTCCCATCAATATTTGACTTGGGTGGTCCTTTGGATGTTTCCCCATACTTCTTGAGAAGGGTGTAATTCTCTTGTGAAAATTATTCGTGGAGAGAATTATTCACCATTATTCATGGATGATTCTTTCATTCTCCAATGAGCATTTCACTCCCATTCAAACTTTCCTTGGTACGAAGAAACCTTGTGTAAATCCATGGTTGTTTATCCCTACAAATGACAAGAGAATTCCATGAGGCAAGGGCTTGTTGAAGTTGGGGACTTGTTGTTGAGAATTCGAAGAGGAAATAGGATGGTTTTGAGGGTAAAACCATGGTTGGAATGTCCACAATATCTTAAACAAATACCACACACCTACAACCTAGTTAATGTTCCTCATGGAGGTTTTTGGCCAAATGCTTCTCCTCCAAATAATTCAAACTAGGAAACCAACAATATTAGACTCCTTTTGCTTGCACTGGAATGGAAGAAAATCCCTAAGTGATTGTGGAGTAGAGAAAGGGAATATCTTCCTTGCATTATGAAAGAGAAGAGGGTGCCATGGTGGACTGATGGTTGGATGAGGGCCTGTGGTGCTTAGGAGAGAGAATATTCGCTTATCATGAGAGAAATGGGACATTGGGCCATGTGAGATTAGATCCATGTAGGAGCTTCCTTCATCCTAGTGGTATTAATGTTTATATTTGAGGTGGAATCTATAACCGATTCCTATGATTGGGTGGTGAATTTCTCCTCAACAACTAGTTTGGTGTATTTACACTTGATTACATGAAAGCACTCATATGTGTATTTCTATGAATTCTTATGTTTGTAACATGATGTGTGATCCCATTAATTTTATTTAGGAAATGAATGAATTCAAAATATGCATGGTTATTTCCATTACTATTCATTTGTACATGTGAATTTTGTTGTTAGAGGTAGAATAGCTTAATATTTTTCTCTTATGGCCAAGGAAGGCATCTAGGTATGTGACACATTTTAATGTTGAAAACATTTCCATAATTTTTTGCATGATGGATTGTTTGACATTAGGGAATTTGAGGATTCAATCAATTATAGTAGGTTTGTGACTTGCATGGTTGTTCAAAAATTTTTATGGACATATTGGTTTAGGATATGAGGTGGTTCTGAAATTTTACCAAGTTTACTTCTTAGTCATTTCCTGGAAGAATTATGATTCACTGCTTTTTGAATCATTCACAATATTTTATACACAGGTTTTACAAGATACAATATTAGGATGTTGATTAACACTTTTTTCTATCAGCTAGATTATTAGCAATTTTTTATGTGTTGTTTTCTAAGAGCAATTTTATGGAAATTTTGTTCACTTTGATGGTATTTAGACTTTATAGAGATGACATTTGGACTTAGGAGAGGAAAAATGCTTCTTCTACACTTTTTATTGGAAACCTGGATTATCAAGCATTTTTAGGATTTGGGATGTGTTGGACTCAAGGCCAATTCACTTCTCATTAAGGTTTCTCTCAATAGTTTTGGGTTCAAATTAGTGAACACATACAAGTTATCTATCTCATTTATTACACGATGAGATTTCCAAATTTGGTATTTAACATTTACTTTTGGTTGTTTTCTTAAGTGGATATTCATCAATACTTATGAACTTTTAGATTGCGAGTATTAGGTTGAAGACTTGGATATGATATTGGTTTTTGCACTAGTTTCATTACCTAGATGGTACAATTGTACAACTTATGATTAAGTGGGGGATTGTTGACCACCTTGATTTGTACCTTAGGATATAGTTCTTATTGTAGGTATCATATGGATAGTTAACATTTGTATTATGGTCCCAATCTTCCCAATTAGGTACCACTAATCATTATATGATGGTTAATGTGGATTGCACTATATAATGTACATTGTTAATATGCTACATAGGTTGGCTTCTTGTCCTTTTCCTCCATTCCCTATGTCTCATTGAATATCTTCTTGTTGCTTATATTCTTTTATGTTGATAGATCAATGTAGCATTAATACTCTCTATTGGGATGCCTCAACCTTTTGGGTTTAACCTAAATATGTATGTCCTAAGCCCATCTTGTGTAAGAGTTCCAGTTGTTCTATGATATACTATGGACTTCTCTAAGCATATGAAAGAAAAATTTAGGAATTTTTTGAAATTAAGAAGAGCCATCGAGCTTCTTGTGTTCATAGATTACTTTTTCCCACAATCCAAACATTGAGTTGCACCATTTATAGATACTTAAATGAAGTTCATTGAGCAGATCAACCCACCATTTGTAATTAGAAATTAGAATCGATCAAATGTAACATAACCAACCATCTAAGTAACATTAAGGAGGTGGGGTATTCAAAAAATTTCCTCTTTAAGCATTATTCCAAATTCACTTTCGAGCTCATGAATGCATTCTCCTCGTTGGGATATTTCCAAAATATGTACTCTTGCTTAATTTCGAGCATTGAGCATGAAGTTATGGCCCTTTGAAGTTTTCACCTATGACTTTCTCTCTCCTTCCATGTTAGCATCGATACGGCTCCACATGTGCCAAGTGAAATAGCATTGTATGGTGACCCCTTAATGAGTGTATGGATGACACAAATTCAATACAAACTCCCCCTTCCTATCTTATCACATCTCTAAAAATATTATTCCATGTGTCGTTGTGCATCTCCTACAAAATTCTCATCACACCTAGAAATTCTTTTGTTTGCAACGTATCACATTGGGGAATTTTTTCCTCCTTGCGACAGGTTACGCCACCTCTCTCTGTCACAAGGCTAGAATTGTTTTAGTCCTTGTGACATATAGCAAGGAAAATCATATTCTTGTGATGTTGCATCATCCAAAATTTTCTTTTCATGTGTCAATTATCCCTTTTTCCTTCGCCTTTTTTGTTGACTTATCCCTTGTCACATCCTTGGAAAATTTCACTCTTGAGACATATCACACTAGAGGAAATTTTCTCTTCTCATGGTAAATCTCTCTTCCTATCTTTATTGAATCACAATAAAATTTATTTTCTTGCACCGAAGGGAGACTCTCCTTGTCATTGCATCACTTGAAATATTATTATCTTGCGACACATCACATGAAGAATTTATTCATGCGATACATCACACCGCACTAAGTTTTTTTCTTTTTCTTCGATTGAAAAGTTTTCTTTCTTTATCCCTTCATCCTCTATTCCTTTATCACAACTGTAACACCCCAAGGCCGAGCCCCTGCTGAATTGTAATTATGTTTAGAGGCTGGTGAGCTTATTGGTTATAAGCTAAGAGACTTATGTGTTTATTAGGCTGGTGAGCCAGATGCTAAGGCCAATGAGTCTAATTTTGTATATGTAAATACTCGCATTCATTAATAAAATTACACTGTTGCGTGTAGACCGACCACGAAGAATATTTATGGGGGAATAATCTTCACTAGGTGGGGAAGGGGCTAAGTGTCTAGGCCTAGGGGCTAAGCTAGAGGGCTTACCTCTAAGGGAATAATATTTTATTATTATTTCCCAAAGGCTATGGTTGACATAAGCCGTGTTGTTCTAAGTTCCTGGGAAAAAGGGAGCGAGTGCTAAGTGGAACTCATGCGGCTTCAGAGAGACATGTGTCAACCTGGGCGCATGCAGTTTATAGCAGGGAAAGCCAGCTCGTTGGGGGTTCACCTCCCATTCTGGTGTTTTTTCCATCCTTGTATCTAGAGCATTTCGGAGTTTCCTCACGACCCTTACAATTCTCTAGAAGTATGTCACCTTCCTGATTGACCAGCGGTTCACGCATTGAACCAGTTCTCCATCATCATTTCCTATGTATCTAGTATGCACCTTTGGAATCTTGCAGTTGTACTTGAGTTATCCCGTGTGTCTCCCGTGAAGCCCGACACAATTGTATTCACCTGAATCGTGTTGTGTCTTAGCGTTTGGTTATTTCCATTTTCGGTGTCCATACCGTTTTATGTTGTTGTCGTCACCCGTGTGTTAGTTGAATGTTTTTGTTGTATTGCTTAGGAGATGAATTGAAGAAGCAGGTTGTCAAGCCTGTGAGAAACTCTCCCAGGTGAGAGAGTTTTTTGGGAAGTGAGTTCTCTTGGAAGGGAGTCTCATAGCAACTACAATACTATGAGACTTCTGGTCCATCCTGTTGTTGAAGCCTAAGGTAAGGGAGGTGTAGTAGCCGATGGACTTGTATTAGTGAAGGTGTACCCTCCTGGGGTGGAGCAGGTGTGTGGGGAATGAGGGTATGTGGGTTGTGGGTGTAAGTGGCTCATGGGATAAAAGATATTTCATGTTGTTCTGTGCAACTTCCGTGTTGTCCTTACCAAGCCTAGAATTCCCTTTCCCGATGGAGTTTAGTCCTAGCTCGGGGGTGACCTAGTGTTGAGCATGAAGAGAAACATGGTCTAAGGCTGGGAGGTTCGTGGAAGGTATGCACGCAGTTAGTGGTCATCTATTAAAAGATAAGTACCAATTCTTTGTTCGCTATATGCTGTGTATTTGTATTTGCATTATAATTAATGAGTAATGCATGTATATATATATATATATATATATATATATATGTTGCATGTATGTGTTAATGTTGCTTCCGCATGAACATGTTTATGTGTAGAGTATTGACATCTGTTTAATTTCATTAGATAGATATATATTTATATGTGTGAATACCATATTTTATCTCTATCTTTCGGTTAAGTTTTATATGTGATTTTTTTGCCGCAAAGTTACTCGGTGGCATGGCCTCGCCTGTTGTTTAAGGCCGAGAATGTCACCGAAATGGTATCAGAGCAATAAAGGAAAAGTTAAGGTTGCTTTGGTAGTGTTACCTGGCAGGGGTTGAAGGTCAGGGTCATTACAAATTGGTATTAGAGCCATGGTTTTGACACTGAGCCTGGATGGGCCATGTTAGTGGTTAACGAGACAAATATTTTAGAGTGAGTTGTTGTCGAAAGGGACAAAATTAGAGGTTCTGAGCATCCCTAGGTGCAAGGAGTGTGTCGACAAAGTATTTGACTCAAAAAAAATCTCGGGAGAAATAGCTTGAGTTTTCTGGTGAAGGGACGCGAAGATTTGTTGCAAGGAGTGCACAGATCTGAAAGTTGACTAAGTGTCGAAGAAACCCTTTAAGGAGAAAGGGGTTCAAGAAACGAAGCTCAAGAGAGATAGCGAGAAGAAATATTCAAAGGGGGAGAAACTCTCAAGGTTTAACAAGTAAACGGTTAGGATTTCTTCAAGAGGAAACAAAGTCACCCCAGACTGTTAGATCTGGAAAAGTTGTGAGGCGGTTAGCCGTGAGTTCCTTTGGAAATCCGTGGAGTAATGGAGTTCGTCTATGCCGTTGATCTGAGAGAGAGGATACGTGGCAGAAATCCGTGGACTTCAGGTGAAATCACTTCAAGAGAAAACGAGTGTGCAGAGGTTGAAACTCCCAAAGCCCGAAGAGCCGAAGTGAATTACAGTCGTCGATCTGTGGGAGACACACATTGACAGATCGTCGACTTCAAGTGAAATCACTTCGAGAGAAAATGAGTGTGGAGAGGTTGAAACTCCCGAAGCCCAAATAACCGAAGTGATTTGTAGTCGTTGATCTATGGGAGACACGTGTCGACAGATCGTTGACTTCGGGTGAAATCACTCCGAGAGAAAGCGAATGTGGAGAGGTTGAAACTCCCGAAGCTCGAAGAGTCGAAGTAATTTATAGTCGTCGATCAGTGGAAGACACGCGTCAGCAAATCGCATACCTCGGAAGCAGGGAGAAAGAAACATGGAGCACCATGTGGCAGGACACACAAAGCCGACATGTGGTCCAATCAGGCAGGTGACACAAGGTAGTTAAACTTGGAGAAGAAGTTCACTGGATTGGGACCGCATTAAATTTTATCACTATCTATCAATATCGATGGCCTGGAGGCATTGCGGAGATTGAAGTTCCACGATAGATAATTCTACAAGGCGGTCCCACAATCCAAACCACGGTTTCCCGGAAGGGGTACATGTTAGCATGGGGACAATTGTGGAACAATTGGCGGGTTAATATAAAACCACCAAGCCCTGCCCCCGCAATTTGAAAAGTACTAAAGTTGATGTGACGTTTTCGACATTTATTAGTTCAAGAACGGAAAACGTGGGCCCCAGTAGACGCGTGGTGCCATATGGTGAAGTCTGAAAACTTGACACTCCCTAAGAAGAGGTGCATGAAGGAATGTGGATCATAGATCCACCATTCTTTGTGCATTCTACAGCTCGTTGTTCTCTGATGTGGTGATGCATAGAAAAGGGGAACCTCCGAAGCTCCGGAGCCCGAAGTTTCAACACTCCGGATAAGCGCCCAAATCATTAGCACTCAGTCCCAGCCGTGGTCACAAGCGAACCAAGGACTGAGGAAGAAGGGGCTAGCATCGAATAGTGAATTGTTGCAGAACATAAAGGGGCTTAGAAATAGAATCATGGGGATTTTTTATCAACGCAGACCCACTGAAAATGGAGTCTGATATTCTTTCTATTGAATCAGATTGTCTAAGTCCTATGGAAAATTATTAAACACTGATATCCTGACAAAAATTTGGTTGACTGCACATTTTGCAAAGTTAACAATTGAGGGAACCGAACCAAATTGTTGCATAATGCAGTGGAATGAAGGAGACACATGATGCTTACAGTTCAGAGAATGAAGCAAGAGGAAGGGATGTCCATTTGGGAGTTGAAGGAACAAACTCCAATGGGCATGGAGAAGAGATAGATAAAGAAGGAAGCATGATGAAAATCATTGAAAAGTTGCAGAAAGATGTCCAGACTCACCGATCAAATACAAATAATCTCATAAAATCCAGGGAGCAATGGGGAGAATTCAACATAAAGCTGATACGGATCCTGGAAAGAATCGAAAAGACGTTGGATAAGGAGAGTGGCTCAAGAAAAACAGGGAGTCGCAGGACCCCTGAGAAGAAAGGAAGATCAAGGAGAATTAGCAGGCATCATTGTCACTCCCCAAAACATTCCAATAAGAGAGCACATAGCAGTTCAAGTCCATCTCCTACCAGAAAGCATAGGAAATCAGAATTGGATGAATTGAAGGGTGAAATGAATAAAATCAAGCCTCCTACTTTTGATGGAGAACACAAGAAAGATGAAGATGCTGAGACATGGTTGTTGGGCATGAGGAAATATTTCAAACTACGGAACTATTCTTCTCATGCAGAGGGAAGAATTTCCATTTACTAACTTAAAGGAAAGGCATCCATATGGTGGGATTAGCTTGTGCAAGTACAACACGTCAGAGAGAAGAATGTTACATGGAGGTAATTCAAGAGACATTTTGAAAAGAATTACTTAACTAAGAGGTATTATGATAAGAAAATGAAAGAGTTCTTCGAACTCAAGTTGGGAAGTATGTCCATTGATGAGTATGAAATAAGATTCTTGGAGTTGTTGAAATATGTCCCCTTCATCAAGGAATAGACAATTAAGATTCAAAGGTATCTGAGTGGGATGCCATCTTCCATCAGTGACAAGATCCATTATGATGACCTGAAAACTATGGAAGAAACTATAAGGAGAGAAAAATGCTTATATGATCAGCAAAAAGAAAAGCCTACTTTCCAAAAAGCTTGGGAAGACAAGAAGAAGTTCAAGAGGGAGCAAAGGGAGAAGGAAATCAAACCACCATTTTTTAGGAATAGTCCTCAAGGACATCCAGTTTTGAGAGAGCCCAAGATGGTTGAAGGAGGTGGGAAAAGGCCAAGACAGACACCTATGGAATGTTGGGGATGAAAAGGAGATCATAGGTATAGAGATTGTCCTCATAGAAAGGACAAGGTGAGAGATGTTCACAATGTTCAACAAGCAGAAATAATGGAGGTCACAGGCAAAAGAGTACCAAGGATCTATGCAGCCCTGGAAAACAAGCAAGCTGAGTATCAATCACACATGATTGAAGTTGAAGGTGTGATCAATAACCATGCCTTTACTATTTTAATAGACTCAGGAGCTAGTCATAATTACATAGATCCTAAAGTTGTGGAAATATTATGCTTGCCAAGAAGCAAGCATGATAAATATTGGCTGGTACAGCTGGCTACAGAAGCCAAGAGGAAAGTTGTTGAGTCGGTTAAATCATGTCCAGTGGGCATGAATGGACTAAGTACCAAGTCATATCTAAATATATTTCCTCTAGGTTCATATGATTTCCTAATTGGTATGGACTGGTTGGACCAACACCATGCCATTTTAGACTGCCATAACAAGGCATTCACTTGCTTGGTTGAGGAAGGAAATCAAAGAGCAGTCCAAGGAATTCCCAGGGAAGTTTCTATTAGAGAAATTTCAGCAATGCAGCTAAAGAAATACTACAGGAAAGGCTGTCAATTATTTGCAGCTCATATGGAGGACACATCTAAGGATAAGGTTCCAGTTCTGGAGGACTATGCACTCCTGGAAGATTTTGAAGATGTGTTCAAGGAGGTACCAGGACTACCTACAAAGAGAGATATTGATTTCTCTATAAATTTGACACCTGGAGTAGCCCCAGTGTCAAAGACTCCCTACAAAATGAGTACACTGGAGTTGAAGGAACTGCAAATGCAACTTGAAGAGATTCTGAAGAAGGGGCATATCCGCCCAAGTGTATCACCTTGGGGTACCCCAATCTTATTCGTAAAGAAGAAAGATGGAACAATGAGATTGTGCATCAATTTTAGACAGTTGAACAAAGTGAATATAAAGAACAAGTATCCTTTACCAAGGATTGATGATCTCTTTGATCAATTAAAAGATGCAAAGATATTTTCGAAGATAGATCTCAAGTAAGGATTAAAGAGGAAGACATCAACAAGACCTTCTTCAGAACAAGGTATGTTCATTATGAATTCACAGTGGTGCCATTTGGGTTATCAAATGGACCTGTTGTTTTCATGTGCCTAATGAATGGTGTATTCAGAGAATATCTAGACAAGTTTGTCATAGTCTTTTTGGATGACATCCTGGTGTATTCCAAGTCGGAGGAAGAGCATGAAATTCATCTGAGGATGGTGTTGTCGGTGCTAAGAGAGCACCAACTATATGCCAAATTGAGAAAATGCTCATTTTATCAAAAGCAGATCCATTATTTGGGACATATCATTTCAAAGGATGGGATAGTCGTGGATCCTGAGAAGATAGAAGCCATCAGAGAATGGTCAGCACCGAAGAATGTGACAAAAGTTAGATCCTTTATGGATCTAGCTTTCTATTACAAAAGGTTCATTGCAGGGTTCTTATGGATAGCTCACCCCATCACTTCCTTGCAGAGGAAGGAGAAGAAATTTCAATGGACAAAAAAATGTGAGAGAAGCTTCCAACATTTGAAGTTGTTGTTAACCAGTGCTCCAATCCTAAGGATTGCAGATCCGAATGAAGATTTTGTAGTGTGTACATATGCATGCAAAGAAGGACTGGGAGGGGTCCTTGGTCAGAATGGATTTGTGGTATGTTATGAATCTAGAAAGATGAAGGATCATGAAAATAACTATGCAACTCATGATTTGGAGTTGGCAGCCATAGTGCACACCCTGAAGAAATGGAGACATTACCTCATGGGAAGGATGTTTGAACTAAGGACAGACCATAATGGTCTGAGGTATTTGTTTGATCAACCAACCTTGAATGCTAGGCATAGTAGATGGTTGGAATTCCTTTGTGAGTACGAATTTGATATCAAGCATATCGAAGGAAAGGAGAACAAAGTGGTTGATGCACTCAACAGAAGAGTGCATGAACTACATGCTACGGTCGTTAGCATGTATCAAACTGATATTAAAGGCAGAATTTCGGAAGCTGCAAATGTAGATTTGCAGTACATTGAATTGGTGGCAAAGCTACAACAAGGTAAGATGCTACATAAAGTGGAAGATTATAAAATGGAAGCTGATGGAACACTCTTGTACAAAAACAAAATTTATGTACCTAATTCCTAGGAGTTGAGAATTATGATATTGAAATAAATGCATAATGTGCCTTATGTTGGGCACCTTGGATATCAGGAAACAATGCCGGTAGTCAAGAGCCAGTACTTTTGGCCAGGCATGAAGAAGGAAATTGCAGAGTACATAGCTAAATGATTAGAATGTCAAAGGGTCAAGACTGAGCATAGGTACCCAGCTAGGTTGCTACAACCATTTCCCATTCCTGAGAGGAAGTGGGAAGTGGTGACAATGGATTTCATCACAAGATTGCCCAGAACCCGCAAGCAACATGATTCCATCATGGTGGTGGTGGATAAGCTTACGAAAGCTGCCCATTTTATTCCATTGAAAACTACTCACAAGGCAGCTAATGTTGTTGATATCTATATGAAGGAAGTAGCATGATTGCACAGTATTCCCAAGACAATTGTGTCTAACAAAGACCCGAAATTCACCTCAAAGTTTTGGAAAGGGTTATTCAAAGGGTTCAGAACGAATCTGAACTTCAGCACAACCTATCATCATGAGTCTGATGGGAAAACAGAAAGGGTGAACCAAGTGATAGAGGACATGTTAAGGATGTATGTGATGGACACACCATATAAATGGGAAGATTATCTACACTCGGTAGAATTTGCCTACAACAATGGATATCAAGCATCACTTAAGATGAGCCCGTTCGAAGCACTTTATGGAAGAAAGTGCAACACACCAATAAGCTGGGACAACCCAGCTGGTAGAGAAATAATTAGGCCAACGTTGCTCAAGGAAATGGAAGAGAAAATGATGAATATTAAGAAGAATTTGAAGGTTTCCCAAGACAGGCAGAAAATCTATGCAGACAAAGGCATAACCCATGGGGAGTTCGAAGTGGGTGACCTTGTTTTCCTGAAGGTGAAAGCCAACAGAAGTTCCCTGAAGCTAGGAAACTGTTCCAAGTTGGCAACCAGATATTGTGGGCCATTTGAAATCCCAGAAAGGATTGGACAAGTTGCATATATGCTTGCATTGCCTGCATCCATGACTGTACATAATGTGTTTCATGTTTCATTGCTTAAGAAATATATCCCTGATGCTAATCATGTTATTGATTGGAATGTGATTCAGGTGGAGCAAGAAGGCATCTTATAGGTGCATTTGGTGCGTATACTGGATCAGAAAAGCAAGCGACTCTGGAATCGATCCATAGGGCTTGTAAAAGTCCAGTAGACCTGGTACGATCTTAAGGACGCAACATGGGAGCATGAAGATGTTGTGCAGGTAAAGTACCCACATCCTTTTGAAGATTTTGGAAATCTTGTTGTTGTTATGTAAATAAGTTGCACCGAGGATAGTGCAAAAATAAGGGAAGGGGATTATAACACACCAAGGTTGAGCCCCTGTTGAATTGTAATTATGTTTATAGGCTGGTGAGTCGAGTGGTTATAAGATGAGATACTTATGTGTTTATTAGGCTGGTGATCCATATGCTAAGGCCAATGAGCCTAATTTTGTATATGTAAATACTCACATCATTAATAAAATTACATTGTTATGTGTAAACCGACCACGAAGAAGATTTATGGGGGACTAAGCTCCACTAGGTGGGGAAGGGGCTAAGTGTCTAGGCCTAGGGGCTAAGCTAGAGGGATTACCTCTAAGGGAATAATATTTTATTATTATTTCCCAAAGGCTATGGTTGACATAAGTCGTGTTGTCCTAAGTTCCTGGGAAAAAGGGAACGAGTGCTAAGTGAAACTCATGCGACTTCAGGAAGACATGTGTCAACCTAAGCGCATGCAATTTATAGCAGGGAAACCCAGGTTGTTGGGGTTCGCTTCCCATTTTGTCATTTTTCCATCCTTGCATCTGGACCAGTTTGGATTTTCCTCACGACCCTTACGATTCTCTGGAAGTCTGTCACCTTCCGATTGACCAGGGATTCATGCATTGAACCAGTTCTCCATCATCATCGCCTTTGTATCTAGTACACACCTTTGGAATCCTGCAGTCGTACTTGAGTTATCACGTGTGTCTCCTATGAAGCCTGACACAATTGTATTCGCCTAAGCCATGTTGTGTCTTAGCGTTTGGATGTTGCCATTTTCATTGTCCATACATGTTTTCTGTTGCTGCCGTCACCCGTGTGTTAGTTGAATGTTGTTGTTGTGTTGCTTAGGAGTTGAATTGAAGAATCAGGTTGTCATGCCTGTGAGAAAATCTCCCAGGTGAGAGAGTTTGTTGGGAAGTGAGTTCTCCTGGAAGGAAGTCCCGTAGTAGCTACAGTACTCTGAGACTTCCGGTACAGTCTGTTACTAAAGCCCAAGGTAAGGGAGGTGTAGTAGCCGATGGACTTGTATTAGTGATGGTGTGCCCTCCTAGGGTGGAGCAGGCGTGTGGGGAATGAGGGTCTGTGGGTTGTGGGCATAAGTGGCTTGTGCGATAAAAGATCCTTCATGTTGTTCTATGCAACTTCCTTGTTGTCATTACCAAGCCTAGAATTCCCTTGCCCGGTGGAGTTTAGTCCCATCTCGGGGGTGACCCATCGTTGAGCATGAAGAGGAGCGTGGTCTAAGGATGGGAGGTTCGTGGAAGGTCTTCACGCAGTTAGTGGTCATCTATTAAAAGATAAATACCAATTCGGTGTTCGTTGTATGCTATGTATTTGTATTTTCATTATAATTAATGAGTAATGCATGTATATGTGTGTGTGTGTGTGTGTTGCATGCATGTGTTAATGTTGCTTCCGCATGAACATGTGCATGAGTAGAGTATTAATGTCTATTTAATTGCATTAGATAGATATATATTTATATGTGTGAATACCAGATGTTATTTCTATCTTCTAGTTAAGTTTTATATGTGATTCTTTTTTCGCAAAGTTACTCGGTGCCATGGCCTGGCCTGTTGTTTAAGGCCAGGAATGTCACAGAAATGGTATCAGCGCAGTAAAAGCAAAGTTAAGGTTGCTTCGGTAGTGTTACCCGGTAGGGGTTGATGGTCGGGGTCATTACAACGACTTCAAATATATTTTCACCTGCAATGTATCACGCCCAAGAAAATTGTGGTGTGTTATGTTGCACCACGAAACAATTTTCCCCTCACAATGTTCAACCTTTCGGCCATCGACCTCATATCGCATGCCAAAACATTTTGTTGGTGCGACACGATGTAGCATGAAAATCAACTTCGTGTGATACACTAGAATGCACAAAGTTTTCCCTTCGCGTGTCGAATCTAATTCCTTAAAAAAAATCTTTGATTTTTTATATTCTCGTCTTCTCGCATCCTAAAAAAAATTCCTTTTTGGTGGTGTATCACACAAGGATAAATTTAATGCAATAAGATACTTTTTCCAAAAAAATCTAATCCCAAAACCTTTTCGAGCCTCCCCACATCACGTGCAAATTTTCTTCATGCAATAAAAGTTGTATCGCATAAAACAATTATTGTCATGTGATACGCCCTATATCACATGAAAATAAACTTCACACAATACATAAGACTTTTTCAAATTTCCTTTGAAAATTTTCTAGAAATTTCCCATAGTTTTTCTCAACAAATACTGAGTGTTTCTCCCTAGGAAAAACACTTCTTTAAGGCTCCCCTTGACTTTTTACAAGACATCAAGAGGGATCTAAATCCTTAAATTCACACTTGCTCAAATATAAAGGAGGAAGGCTAGGCTCATAACAATGGTTTGTCAAGCAGGGGGGCTAGTCATCCAAGCATTTTTAGTCTCAATAAGTATATGCACATCCTAAGGGAGGTATAGGATGTCAGGGGTCCCAAGACCCTAAGAACTCCATATCTATCATTATATTATAATAATAATTCCCTACAATGACACAAGATAACATTTCAAATTCAAAGGATCTACGAGTCTCTTTCAACATATTATTTCACAACAATCCCTTAATCTCTACTTAGGGACGAGGCTCAACCATGTAAGTCTAAATACATGCATGTACATGCAATAAAGTGATTTCACCATCCCAACATACTCAATTTCAATTGTCATTATGTTTGGCATTAACCTCATCAATGCATAGAATCTGCAGGGCATAAGGCAATTCAACAACAAAGCTCGAATCCATTACAAAAATATATTYGTTRTGATTTCAACATGTCACTTGTAGGAATTAAACCYRGGCGGGGGGGGGATAMCGATCATTCCTCTCAACCACCCAGGATAAAMCCAATTGACAACACACACACACACACACACACACACTCCTCTCAACCACCCAAGATAAACCCAATTGACAACGCATGCACACACACGCACACACARAAACAATGGTCACAAGAAAGCACATAGATTTTACAAAAAATTATCATGTCGGGAGGGTTGCTCATGCAATTCAATAACACGATCCTCCCCAAGATTAATCCATAGTATTCAACAATTCATTTCAAACAAATAACATATTCAAGTCTCATGATTTATTTATGAACCAAATGTAGAGGCAATTCATCAATGCAACTAAGATGTAATTTCCACAAGTTTGAAGGCATAATGTCAGGTATGCAAATGAACTACTAACACCGAGAGTTGTTAATTTCTTGATTATCTCTCAACTAATCTTCTAACTTCTAGATATATGGAAAGCATAATTTATCATAGACACACTAACACTCTGTCTACAATTGCACTCCATTTAAAAGCTTACACAAGAAACTCATAGTAATTTCTAAGGTAACAAACACAGATCCCAATGCAGTTGTGCATACTGAAGTTTCCTCCCATGCATTTTGTACCGCAACCAATTCTTTTTCATTATCAAATTAAATAATATTTCACAAGACAAAATAAGATAAACTATATGTAAATTTATGGGCATACTGAGAGTACTTATCTAAAATTTAAGATACCAACAAACTGACTGAGGATGAGCACTTTTCCACCCTGTTGTAGGGTCAATTTCATTGGTGCTCTCTACAACTAGCCACCCCCTAGCCAGAACATGATACCACCGAGGAAAATTTTAGGAATGAACTCTCAACAAGGCTTGGAAAAAGGGTAAATTTTCCAAGATAATTTTATGCAAGGAACTCCTCATTGGCTTCCAGGACTCTCACAAATTCTTGTTGGCTTCTCTTGTTGGCTTAGCATAGCACAAGAGCAAGATTCCCCTTCACTACTCCATAGTCCCACAAGGAAAATCTCTTTTAGTGCTTCCAATGTGCCCAACAAGCCCTCAAATTTGTTGTCCTGAGTTTCAAATAAGCTAGAAATTTCCCACATGAATTTCCAACACAAATATTTTGGAATTCCTCATTGGTTCAACTCTTCTTCAACAAGACTCATAGTCCCCCTATCAACATGCAAAAGTCTCAATGTCTACCCATTCATGCACATCCCTTCTAGAACACAATGTTCTCTTCCCCATGGAGCCCTGGTCATCGATGAATTCCCATGGTCATACTCGCCCCATTCCATGCATTCACTGTTGAGAGACTTCTCAACCACCACCCCATGCTTCCATAATTATGGGAATAAGACATTTCAACCAACCGGGTTTTTCTCTTTAAATGATTTGGGTTGGAGAGAAAATGGGTGAAACATTTTTCAAATTCAAATCTTAGCAAAACTAATCTTGGAAAGGGTGGCTTGGAATTGTTTACAAGGTGAACCCCAAGACCCCCTCACTATTCCCTACTCATGGTATGATGGACCCTATAGGCACTCGTGCCCTCAATGAGATGCTTGACATTTTTCATTAATTAAAACAAGATACATATACATTGTCTTTGATTTATCTAGTTCAACTTGGCATAATAACGAAACATGCATTCCATCATAAACACAAAACATTATCAATTGCAATTTAAACTAGGGATCAAAATGGGGATGTTACATCAAATTCATGACGTGACTCCCTTTTTCTATTTAGAAGTAGATTTACAAAGCAATCTAATATAGGTGTCAATAGAAGTAGATTTCATGGAGAATGGAAAGGTTTGGAATCTTAGGAACTTCGAAAATGATGGCCACATCAAACGCCAAGGTATTATTCTTAACAACTTTGTTTAATTACAAATATTGAACTATAAATGTTGTTCTTGATCCATAGCTACACATCTATAATGAGAGCTCATATTGTTGTGTGTTCCTTGAGCACTATGCAATTGTTTCCTTCACTCTGGATTGTTAGGCTATCACTCCCTCCAACTGCATACATTTTCTAGTGCACTCCCTCCAATTGCATGCATTTCCTACAAAGGCCAAATGGTACTTGTATTTCCCTATAGGTACTAGTTTGGTTTCAATATAGAATATGACATGATTGAAAAATCCAAAAATTGCATATGAATTGGATAAAGGTAGTGACTCCATGTAGAGAGGATATGGCGATTGAGGTTGTATCCAAGGAGAATAAGTGATACTAACCAAACTTACTCCTCAACAATTGAGAATGGTATTGAATTTCATATACTTTGAATATTTCAAACCTCAATTATAACATCAATTATGATATACATAAAGGACTCATAATAATTCTTAAGTGAGTCTAATGGTTAAGAACACGTGTTTCCTCCTAAGAGGTCACAAGTTCAAATCCAAAGGGGGGTAGGGTATGTATACCTCCGTAGACTTTACCAGTCAAATCGTTGGGCGGAGGGGGTCCCTTGCCCCACAAACAAGGGGGTTTCATACACCAATTTGGTGTCTGACTTGGTCGTGACCTTAAAAATAGATTATTATTATTATTATTATTGATTTTTCTAGTTGTTTCTAGAGTATTTAGAGAGCGAGATTCGCCATAATTATGATACATTCAAGGACTTGTAATAATTCTTATTGATATTTATATTTTCTTCTAGTGTATCTAGAGAGCGAGCTCTCACATAGTATAGTATATATCTTAGCATATCAATAGACACGATTGGTTCCTTTATGTTTTATGTTTATTGTTATTTTGATGAGGATTAAGCTCGGGGCTACTTTGTGCATAATTTTTCAGGTATTACATATTTTTCATTTATTTGGTATTTTGGTATTTGGATGGTATAATGGTTTTATTTTATTTTATTTATATCACGTTTTATATAGGAGATAGGGGAAGAGTTGAATTGTACCTTGTAACTAGCAATTAATCATTGATTTTGTTAGTAAAAATGTCAATTTTGTGTGAACACTACCATTTACATAAGGATCATGTTATGTTGTAGAAACTTATAGAAGTAGACTAAATGTTCTACGTTTTTTACCATTTCCAATCATATTTTACCACCAATTTTGTTTGGAATCTCACTATAAATTGTTGGAATTGCAGATTTCAGTTGCTAAATCTGCATAATCCAAGTGCTCTATGGGTTTTTCATGGCGCTCAATCCATTTATGCATTCAAAAATACAATTTAAAGAATGAAAATTATGATTTCACCAAAAATTATATTGTATTGCCCGATTCCTCTTATAGTTGCTGAAAATGATAAAAAAAATGTAAAACATTTAAAGTATGCTAGAACTTATATACTACAATGAATTGTCAACACTCACACTCATTATTTAGGCGGTTATTTAAATCATTTTTCTTTTATCGTGGACATGGACAATTTATTATAGATTGCGTTGAGTCAAAAGAAATTATTGACTGTCAATATGTCCGAGTGGTTAAGCAGACAGACTTGAAATCTGTTGGGCTACGCCCGCGCAGGTTCGAACCCTGCTGTTGACGTTATCATATATTAAATTAGCACGTGTTCTGGTTCTGTTCCATCTTTTGATAAAATACACCAACTCGCGTTCATTTACTCTGTTCTGTATGTTATTGGTAAATTAGCACGTGTTCTGGTTCTGTTCCATCTTTTGATAAAATACACCAACTCGCGCGTTCATTTACTCTGTTCTGTATGTTATTGGTTTCTTAGATTGGTATCAACACTGGCTGGCTGTTTTATGGTCCAGTCATTTTATCTGTTCTTATTCTTATTGTACTCTCCGAATTAAATCTCCACAGGATTCTGATTGGCATTGGCACGCTCAGCATTTTGGCTCGTCATCCTGGTTAGTTGTCTTTCTCAGTGCACACTTCACTGCTTCAATTTGTTTTCTTAGTGGCCTTGCTAGATCCCTATCTTTCTTCTTAGGATATAGTTCTTATTGTATTATGGATAGTTAACATATATACTATGGTCCCAATCTTCCCAATCAGGTACCACTAATCATTATACGATGATTCTCATTATATGATGGTTATCTTTCTTCTTAGGATATAGTTCTTATTGTATTATGGATAGTTAACATATATACTATGGTCCCAATCTTCCCAATCAGGTACCACTAATCATTATACGATGATTCTCATTATATGATGGTTAATGTGGATTGTACTATATAATGTACATTGTTAATATGCGACATAGGTTGGCTTTTTGTCCTTTCCCTTCATTTCCTATGTGTCATTGAATATCATCTTGTTGTTGTTTATATTCTTTCATGTTTATAAATACGAGTAAGATTGTATCACCTAAAGCAAGCATATCTACTCAACCTCTTGACTGATTCTCTACTAATGTAACATTGATCCTCTCTATTGGGATGCCTCAACCTTGGGGGTTAACCTAAATATGTATGTTCTAAGCTGTGTAAGAGTTCCAGTGGTTTTATGATCTACTATGGGTTTTTCTAAGCATTTGAAATATGGGTTTCTCTAAGCATTCGAAAGAAAAATTTATAAGATTTTTGAAATTAAGAAGAGTCTCTGAGCTTCGTGTGTTCATAGATTACTTTTTCCCAAAATCCAAACATTAAGTTGAACTATTTATAGATACTTAAACAAATTTCATTGAGTAGATCAACCCACCACTTGTAATTAGAAATTAGAATGGATCAAATGTAACATAACCAATCTTGTAAGTAACATTAAGGAGGTGGGGTATTTAAAAAATTTCCTCTTTAAGCACTATTCCAAAGACACTTTCGAACTCATGAATGCATTCTTCTCATTGGGATATTTCCAAAAATTGAACTCTTGCTTAATTCTGAGCTTTGAGCATGAAGTTATAGCCCTTTGAAGTTTTCACCTATGACTTTCTCTCTCCTTCCATGTCAGCGTCGATACGACTCCACATGTGCCAAGTGACATAGCATTGTATGGTGACCCCTTAATGAGTGTATGGATAACACAACTTCAAGAAAAAATTCCCCTTCTCGGCTTATCACTTCTCTAAAAATATTATTCCATGTGTCGTTGTGTGTCTCCTACAAAGTTCTCATCACACCTAGAAATTATTTTATTTGCAACGTATCACATTGGGGAATTTTTTCCTCATCGCGACAGGTTATGCCACCTCTCTCTATCACAAGGCTAGATTTTTTTAGTCCTTGTGACATATAGCAAGAAAAATCGTATTCCTGCGATGTCGCGTCATCCAAAATTTTCTTTTGATGTGTCAATTCTTCCTTTATCCTTCGCCTTTTTTGTTGACGTATCCCTTGTCACATCCTTGGAAACTTTCACTCTTGAGACATATCACACTAGAGAAAAAAAATTCTTCTCATGGTAAATCTCTCTTCCTATCTTTGTCGCATCACAATAAAACTTATTTTCTTGCAATGAAGGGAGACTCTCCTTGTCATTGCATCACTTGAAATCCTATTCTCTTGCGACACATCACAAAATCTTCATGTGATACATCACACTGCACTAAGTTTTTATCTTTTTCTTTGATTGAAAAGTTTTCTTTCTTTCTCCCTTCATCCTCTATTCCTTTATCATGACTTCAAAGATGTTTTCACCTGCAATGTATCACACCCAAGAAAATTGTGGTGCGTTATGTTGCACTATGAATTTTTTTCCTTCTTGTGACATTCAACCTTTTGGCCATCGACCTCATATCAAGTGCCAAAACATTTAGTCCGTGCAACATGTAGCATGCAAATTAACTTCGTGCAATACATCACAATGCACGAAGTTTTCCCTTTGTGTGTCGAAGCAAGTTCTTTCAAAAAAATCCTTAAGTTTTTATATCCTGATCTTCTCACTTGTCGCATCCTAAAAAATTCCCTTTTGGTGGTGTATCACACAAGGATAAATTTAATGCAATAAGATACTTTTTCCAAAAAATTCTAAGCCCAAAACCTTTTCGAGCCTTCCCACATCGCGTGCAAAATTTCTTCATGCGATACAAGATGTATCGCATGAAAAAATTATTTTCATATGGCATGCCCTATATCACATGAAAATAAACTTCACGCAATACACAAGACTTTTCCAAATTTCCTTTGAAATTTTTTCAAAAATTTCCCATAGTTTTTCTCAACAAATATTGAGTGTTTCTCCTTAGGAAAAACACTTCTTTAAGTCTCCCCTTGAATTTTTTCAAGACATCAAGAGGGATCTAAATCCTTAAATTCACAGGAGGAAGGCTAGGCTCATACCATTGGTTTTTCAAGCATGATGGCTAGTCATCCAAGGATTTTGAGCCTCAATAAGTATATGTGCATCCTAAGGGAGGTCTAGGATGCTAGGGGTCCCAAGACCCTAAGAAATCCATCTCTATCATTGTATTATAATAATAATTCACTACAATGGCACAAGCTAACATTTCAAATTCAAAGGATTTACCAGTCTCTTTCAACATATTACTTCACAACAATCCCTTAATATCTACTCATGGATGAGACCCGACCATGTAAGTATAAACACATGCATGTACATGTAATGAAGTAATTGCACCATCCCAACATACTCAATTTCAACTGTTATTATGCTTGGCATTAACCTCATCAATGTATATAATCTTCAGGGCACAAGGTCATTCATCAACAGGGCTCAAATCCATTAAAAAAATATATTCGTTATGATATCAACATATCACTTGCAGGAATTGAACCTGGGCAAGGAGGATAACAATCATTCCTCCCAACCACCCAGGATAAACCCAATTGACAACACACACACACACAATGGTCACAAGAAAACACATAGCTTTTATAGAAATTTATCATGTCGGGAGGGTTGCTCATGCAATTCAATCACACGGTCCTCCCCAAGATTAAGCCCTAGTATTCAACAATTCATTTCAAACAAATAACATATTCAAGTCTAATGATTTATTTATGAATCAAATGTAGAGGCAATTCATCAATGCAACTAAGATGGTGATTCCACAAGTTTGAAGGCATAATGTCAGGGATGCAAACAAACTACTAACACTGAGAGTTGTTAATTCCTTGATTATCTCTCAACTAAGCTTCTAGATATATGGCAAACATAATTTATCATAGACACATTGATACTCTTTCTACAATTTCACTCCTTTTAAAAGCTTACACAAGAAACTCATAGTAATTTCTAAGGTGACAAACATAGATCCCAATGCAATTGTGCACATTGAAGTTTCCTCCCATGCATTTTGTACCACAACCAATTAATTTTCATTATCAAATGAAATAATATTTCACAAGACAAAATAAGATAAACTATATGTAAATTTATGGGCATACTGAGAGTACTTATCTAAAATTTAATATTACAAACATGATAATAATAAATATAATAAATTGTAATAATAATTAATATCATTTAATTAAATCAAGAGGCACTTACCTCCTCACCTTGTGACCAGTCAATGCTATATAGAAACCATCATAAGGGGAATGTAATCATTTTCATCTTTTATTATATTCAATCAAATATTAATACTCAGAAATATTCATTTCTCAATAAATACGAGTTTTTATATTACAGTGGTATCAAAACTTTCATTCCAATCCAACTTACGCCATTAAATTTTCCCTCCACCTATGCATTTCCCCATTAATTTTCCCCACCCATTTCCCCATTAATTTTTCCCCACCCATGCATTTTCCCCATTAATTTTCCCCCACCCGTCCTTGTTCCTAACCCCCACCCGTCCCTGTTCCTATCCCGTACCCATTCCCCTCAAACCCTGTAACCCTTCTCCACCTCGCAGACCACCCGTCACACTCCCGCATTCACACTCCGTCCTTGTTCCTAACCCCCACCCGTCCCCTGTTCCTATCCCATACCCACTCCCCTCAAATCCGTAACCCTTATCCACCCAATAGACCACCGTCACACTTCCACAAACCACCCGTTACATCAAATTCATGATGTGACTCCCTTTTTCTATTTAGAAGTAGATTTACAAAGCAATATCATATAGGTTTCCATAAAAGTAGATTTCATGGAGAATGGAAAGGTTTGGAATCTTAGGAACTTTGACAATGATGGCCACATAAGTACTAGTTTGGTTTCAATATAGAATATGACATGATTGAAAAATCCAAAAATTGCATACAAATTGGATAAAGGTAGCGACTCCATGTAGAGAGGATATGGTGATTGAGGTTGTATCCAAGGAGAATAAGTTATACTAGCCAAACTTACTCCTCAACAATTGAGAATGGTATTGAATTTCATATCCTTTGAATATTTCAAACCTCAATTATAACATCAACTTCAATTATGATATACATAAAGGATTCCTAATAATTCTTATTGATTTTTATAGTTGTTTCTAGAGTATCCAGAGAGCAAGATCCCACATAATTATAATACATTCAAGGACTCGTAATAATTCTTATTGATATTTATATTTGCTTCTAGTATATCTAGAGAGCGAGTTCTCACAGAGTATATTATATATCTTGGCATATCAATAAACACGCTTGGTTCCTTTATGTTTTATGTTTATTGTTATTTTGATTAGGATTTAGTCCAAGACTACTTTTGTGCATAATCTCTCAGATACTACATATTTTTCATTTATTTGGTATTTTGGTATTTGGATGATATAATGGTTTTAATTTTTTTATTATTTATATCGCGTTTTATATAGGAGATAGGGGAAGAGTTGAGTTTTACCTTGTAACTAGCAATTAATCATTGATTTTGTTAGTAAAAATGTCAATTTTGTGTGAACACTACCATTTACATAAGGATCATGTTATGTTGTAGAAATTTATAGAAGTAGACTAAACGTTCTACATTTTTGACCATTTCCAATCATATTTTCCTGCCAATTTTGTTTGGAATCTGGCTATAAATTGTTGGAATTGCAGATTTCAATTGCTAAATCTTCATAATCTGAGTGTTCTATGGGTTTTTCATGACGCTCAATCCATTTATGCATTCAAAAATACAATTTAAGTAATGAAAATTGTGATTTTACCAAAAATTATATTGTATTACCCAATTCCACTAATAATTTCTGAAAATGATAAAAAATGTAGAACATTTAAACTATTTTGAAACTTATATACTACAATGAATTGTCAAAACACTCACACCCATTATTTAAGTGGTCATTTAAATCATTTTTCCTTTATCGTGGACAATTTGACAATTTATTTTACATTTCGTTGAGTCTAAAGTGTTTATACAACGTTAATAATAAATGCATTTGTATATCTTAGAAGTATTGTCAATATGGCCGAGTGGTTAAGGAGACAGACTTGAAATCTGTTGAGCTACGCCCGCGCAGGTTCGAACCCTGCTGTTGACGATATTTTATATTAAATTCGCTAAATTCGCACGTGTCCTGTTCCATCTTTTGATAAAATACACCCACTCGCGTTCATTTACTCTGTTCTGTATGTTATTGGTTTCTTAGATTGGTATCAACACTGGCTGGCTGTTTATGTTCCAGCCATTTTATCTGTTCTTATTCTTATTGTACTCTCCGAATTAAATCTCCACAGGATTCTAATTGGCATTGCCACGCTGAGCATTTTGGCTCGTCATTGGTTAGCTGTCTTTCTCAGTGCACACTTCACTGCTTCAAATTGTTGTCTCAGTGGCCTTGCCATATCCCATCTTTCTTCTTTTACTTCCCCGGTAAAGCTTCTGATCAATCCCATGAAACCTTTAAGGAAAAGGCCAATTCATCTTATGATACCTGAAATGGGGAGGAAAAGAAATGAGCACTCTGGTAACATTCCACAAATATGGATAGCATGGTACAGAAATTTATGAAGGTCTTCCAGATGTGATTTGAAAATAAATGAGGCCCTCTGGCAACATTCCAGAAATATGGATAACATGGTACAGAAATTTATGAAGGTCTTCCAGATGTGATTTGAAAATAAAAGGAATAGCGAAAATCTTTCTGGAAATCCGAGAAGGTTTTTGGAGGGCCATGAAAAACCATTCCAACTACCCAAAACAAGAGGGTGGGGGATTGTTAAAATTTGGCTCTTTCTATAAGTCCTTGACCACCTTGATTTGTACCGTATTGTAGGTATCATATGGATAGTTAACATTTGTATTATGGTGCCAATCTTCCCAATTAGGTACCACTAATCATTATATGATGGTTAGTGTGGATTGTACTATATAATGTACATTGTTAATATGTTATATAGGTTGGTTTTTTTTGTAGGTTCCCTCCATTTTCTATGTTTTATTGTATATCTTTTTGTTGCTTATATTTAGGGATGATTTTAAGAGTTAAATTTCGTTCATGAGCTAATTTTTCATGGTTTTTCCAAAAACGCGATTTGCTATTTTAAAAATGATTTGCCCAAATTTTATAGGATAAAATTATTTTACCTCAAATTGCAAATTTTTTATAAAAACTATATAAAATACTTAGAAATTTGAATATTTTTACAAAAATATCGCTAAACATTTATAGTTAACATGTGAAGGATTAGTAAGATTCGTCAAAATTTCTACATTTTAAAATAAATTTCCATCCTTAAAATCATCCCTGCTTATATTATTTCATGTTCATAGATCATTGTAGCGTTAATCCTCTCTATTGGGATGTCTCAACCTTTGGGGGTTAACCTAAATATGTATGTCCTAAGCCCATCTTGTGTAAGAGTTCCAATTGTTTTATGATCTACTATGGGTTTCTCTAAGCATCTGAAAGAAAATTTTAGGAGATTTTTGAAATTAAGAAGAACCTTCGTGCTTCGTGTGTTCATAGATTAATTTTTCCCACAATCCAAACATTAAGTTGAACCATTTATAGATACTTAAACAATTTCATTGAGTAGATCAACCCACCACTTGTAATTAGAAATTACAATGGATCAAATGTAACATAACCGATCTTGTAAGTAGCATTAAGAAGGTGGGGTATTCAAATTTTTTTCTCTTTAAGCACTATTCCAAAGTCGCTTTTGAACTCATGAATGCATTCTCCTCATTGGGATATTTCCAAAAAATGTATTTTTGCTTAATTCCGAGCTTTGAGCATGAAGTTATGGCTGTAACACTCCCACTACTATAATTTAAAAATTTTGGATTTGATCTCCCATACATGGGAGATCTCCCTAAAATTCACATTAGCGAAATGCCAATCCCCGGTTCTATATCGGGATATCGCGACTCGGGAGTTCGCGATTCACGCGAACGCAAATTACATACACAACCAAAACCCCGATCCCCGATGGTCAACGGGTCAACACTTCCCTCTATCGGGATTACCCTATCGGGAAATCGGCACATGAAATGCCATGGTTCACTTCACGGTGAATCCCTGAACTCCGATATGCTTTCACCTGTCCTCCACCGGCGATCGCGGTCCCACACGCCACGTCACTTCGGAATTTCGCGGATCGCGAATCTGCGATGCATGACTCTTTGACGTCGAGAGCCCCGATTCTCCGAACGCCAAAACCCCGAAGTCCGATGCCACCTGTCCTCCACTCGGTTATCGGGAAATCGCGATTCGGGAAACCGCGGTTCCTGGTGCACAAGGTCACAGACCTTGTCAAACCTCGAATCCCGACTCCTCATGATCTTTCGCCACGTGGCCCCATCCTGATCGACGGTTCAGATCGATTCGGGGAATCGC